>JAKLMY010000407.1:0-22831 GCA_022814645.1 Ganoderma meredithae | reverse complement strand
ATTTTATACATTCTTGATGTTATCTTGCTTTGTCTGACTATATAAGCCCTTGTAAGATTCTCTTTGGTTTTCCGATGGCATTGCATGGTAGGGATACCGGGCCGCAGTCCGCCCGAAAATCAACGTACCTCTCCTGGAGTCGTTCCCATCGTCACTCTCCACAATGTACTGTGCGTTGCTAGTGCTTAATATTAGAGACGGGGGACAAGGTTTTGTGGGGTATTGTGGGGGATACTACGGTGGGGCCGCAAGACTAACTGTGCCCGTACATCGCGCCTTATTACTGGAATGGTCCCCGGCAGCTTGCAGCCTTCCATCATCGATGCAGGAAACTATCGGGTTCGCCAGGGCTTCCTTTCAATGGGAACGCCGTGGTCGCTAGTGATGGGAAGTGAATGATGTGTACAATGTGGCATAACGGGCGTCAGACATACATGCAGAGTGTCTCCTGGTGGTTCTCCATTCCGTTGATGTCCCGATCGAGGTCGAGGCCTCGACAATCGCGAAACAAGGTGCTCGCATTCTCCATGCAGCACACGAGAATCCGGCGTAGAAGGTGGACAAAGGCATTACATGGGAGGATACGTCGAACTCGACATATTGTGTTGATAGAAGCCTAGACACATATACTGTTTGAGGATCGCTTCGCATTGGATCCGTGAAGGGCAAAGCCGGATGCGATTACCAGAAGCCCATTTGCATACTCCACGTAAGGCGAACGAAGCACTTGGCTGTCGTGCTCCACATGTGTGAATTTGACATCGGACTATGCCTGTTGGTAGCGTTGATCAGACTTTCGACGCAAGAAGGTAGCCGGGTTAAGAACTCCACACATCCCATGAGACGGCGTGTCCAAGTCCTCTGATGGCTCGACCTGCGACTCGTCAGAATACAACCAGGTCCCCCAACTTGCCCCCAGCCCCGTAAGCCAACAGAGTATCGCGCAGCGGTACCGCCGCACTTCGAACTTCAATCTGACTCCGGGCATCCATTAAACTCAATTGAGAGTTGTTAATCCCCGAGTTCCGCTTTTTACGGCAACGATTATATATAACGACACCGACCCAAGGATCCCCGACCTAAGACATAGCGCAGAGGCCGATATTTTGATATGGGAAAGATACATGGGTTGGGTATTTGGGCCTATTGTACAACTAGGCTTCAGTGTTTCCAACTCCAGGATGAAAGAACCTACCGACCACATCATGGTGACCTTAATCGGCCCCATCAGGCTCATGCTCTACCGCTACCGAAAGACAAGTGAGCGAGAGGGGGTTCTAACAAGCATGCGTCGCACTCTGACGTATCGGCAGAGCGAGGTTGGAGCAACGCGGCCAACGCCATCACTGCAGGATAATAGGGATGGCTGCCAGCCACGGGGTCTTGCTTCCCACTTGGAAGGTGTAGTAGAACTGCATCGCCAAGCTGCGTTATGCCACACCGAAGTCACCGCTATGACATATGCACGGCAAAGGCCCTCGAACGTGGGTCGCGTCGAGTGCGGAAAAAGGTCGTGCTGTGGTTTCTTCGCAGGACGTCATCTGTCAAGAATCAATTGCAAGACAAATTTCAGCAAGGAGTAGTTGTGTGCTCGAACGACACGTACCTCTCTACTAGCTGTGTTGCATAACTTCCTCGGTCATTTAGCATATTGGCGAGACAGAAGCCTTTCAGACAGAATGTTACCGAGCCTATGGCAGACAAAACAGTCGTCGTCAACGAAGACGAGCTGGCGCCCAGAGAAGCGTCTGTCATCAAGCGCCGCAATTCTTCGGTAGACAAATACAGTAAGTCTCAACAATACTTGCAAGGCATGGAACAAGTCTCCCCAGCACAAACACATGGACGTGGTTATCTAGCAATTGCAGGCAGAGGTCGTAAGCCCAAGCAGGTTTTGGATACACATATGTAACGTGCAGCATGCTCCTGCCAGCCACCTTCCGACTGGCTCCTTCCCCTCATTTATCCATATCCATCAGGCAGCTGAAGCTCGCGCTAGATGATGCATACAAAGGTCCGATAAAACATGCCGCTCACGTCCACTGGGGGCTAAGTCCAATGCCAGTGCGGGCGAACTTCCAAGTTGAACGCAGCTCCTTCGCCACCACCACGTTGGACCTACCCGGTCGCAAGGGCTACCGGGCTCTGCGTTGTTGGACGAGAGCAGCTTTGGTAGGATACCGCGGTGTTGGGTCGGCATCCGTTGGAGATGGGACGGCCATCATTTTCTTCGGCGATGACTTCGGAGGCCAAGGAGTAGATGGAAGGTAGGGGCTAGGATGTGCACGGAACGTCGCGCCAAAGCGGCTTCCACCTTAGAGGGAGGGTCAGGTCAACAAAAAAGTAACTTTGATAAAAACCAACTTCGATTCACCTTTGGTGGAGCCCGCCACACTCAGTCGGAAGGTCGGACTCCTTGGGTCTTCGCAGGCTCCGAAAAGCGCATCCTCTGGATCCTCCTCGACAGCTCCTGCTCGTCTGCGCTTGTACCACAACAGACCTCCCGCGACGGCGATGAAGGCGAGTATCGCTAAGACCACAATGCCTCCGGCCGTATCGCGTGAGAGGGACGATGATTGTTGCGCGGAGGCAGGTGGCGGTGGTAGTGGTGGTAGTGACGGTGGTGATGACGGGGGCAGGGTGGGTGGCAAAGAGGACGAACTGTCGACAGAGACGGATACCTCGACTAATCCGATCGTGGTAGAGAGGGATTGAATGAAGGCCCTAGTTGGTAGAGAGGCCGATGGTTGGGTGGAGTCCGAGACAATCGGCGAGGGTGATGTATCCCGATGAGTTTCCTCAGAGACAGCAAACGAGAACAGGGTCGTATCCCGCCCTATCGGAAGTAGCGACTCGTCCAAAATGGGGGGCTGATCGTACATCGGAGAAGGTCAACGTCCTGCAGCGATGTCCAAGGGGATAGGTAGATCAGTAGAAATGTATAAGCGGGGGAATGCGCTGAGGTGGGGCGGGACCTAAGAACACTATGGGGAACCTCGAGGCAGTGTTCCATGCATGCAGCGCGGCACCTTGTTCGGCGCGTTTCATGCGGGGGACCAAGTTGAAGTCGTAAAGCGGCGAAACACCGACAGAGAAGCAGCAAGACGAGGCAACCGTCAGCCTACCATAGGAGAGCATTCTGCGGCGACCACGTTTCCGACCGCGTACGGGAATGCTAATTCTAAACAGTCAGTGTATTCTGGACAGGTGGAATGAGTGCATACCATTTGATCAGTCGAACATGTAAAATAGGGTTGGGCCGATAGGACCAGCATACGTCAAAGAAGGGATAGCCTCCGTGTACACTGTGAATAGCCAGAGCACCTTGTGAACCCTTTGCTCTGTACGTGCAATCACCGTAATGTAGCGGTGTGTCAGATTGAGCATGATACCAACGAAGACGAGAAACTATTGCTCAAAAAGTTCCCACTACGCTCTTTTGGTTATCGAAGCTACATAGTCGTACGAGTTTCTTGATGGTATTGATAATTCGGGGTGGCATTACAATTGTACTCGCGCGAATAGATCGGCTCAAGGACTAGCATGACTCGCACGCCCTCACGCGAACCTGCAAACTACTTGCCATCTACAGTAGAGATTAAATTTCGATCAACAGAAGCCATGAAAAGACACTTACCGACACACTTTCATTCCGAGACTTAGGCTTGATGACAAAGAAAGACGTGGCATCTGTCTGCATGAATAGGTTAAACCTGGCGTCAGCAAGAAATGAGCACTACAAATGGGCGCGTCATAGGCTATGGAGGGAGAACGGCCCATGATATACAAGAAAATGTGGGGATACATTGGAGTAAAAAGTGGGGTACATGTCAACAAGTATCGTGTATGATCAGCGTGTATGAGCTAACATAGTACAATCACAATCCAACGTCTCCCTGAATGCAACCGCGTAGAGAACGATCCCGATCGTTGGCAGCAGGGTATGGTTTGGGATGGCCAACAAGGTGTACTAAATTGCCGCTGCACCCCGTCGACCAAACCTGTAGCTGTGGGTCCCTGTGCGCTTGGTTCGTCCGCCAAAGCAGTTGCAGCATAGGATGTCAAAGATAATATCGAAGATAGTCACGATGATCTTGAATGGGACCAGAACGATCTGTCAAATTTAAAGGAATGGTAGACGACGAGAGACACTCACGGTCACGATGACGCTGACTATGACCATAATAATGTCCACAACAGCAAAGACTACGGCGTTAATCGCCGAGCCGATTGCAGAAAAAATCGCTCCCTAGAAGAACGAGAACCAAATAAGTTAACATGGCATAGACACAGACGACGACGGGAGATTGCTGCGTACCATGGTGTGGAGGGGTAGCCGTGAGGGTTTGGGGGTATCGTGTTGGGGGGTCGTAAAGAGTCGTGGGTTAACAGACAAAGACACCGCGAGGTCGCGGACTATATAGACCCGCAAATCCCAGCAATGACGTCGCCGGAAGTATTCGAACGGTCTTAGGGTGGAAATTGGGGACGTAGCCGCGGTGTTGGTATGTTCCAGACCGTGACGCCCCCGATGTCCGATGAACTCCTCATTTGGCAAAGATATCCCGACCATTTCCAGACGTTGCCATATTCTCTAGTAGGGATCTCCCGTTGTTGGGACATAGAGGCTTGGAGCTTCCCAAGTTGACGCTAGCTCCGAGGCTTCATGAACGCATCGTTGTGTCATCGCTAGGGGCCGGGAAGCTGTGCAAGGGGGGAGTATGCCGCCAGCCCCATTCTCGATCTTTTGAGAGTACCGACACCGCCGAGCAGTACGTTGGAAGCTGCAGTTGGGAGTTGCATCTGAACCTGGTCGTCGACCCCTTGCACATAGCCTGTCCATGGGCGTCTACATCCCGGCAACTACCGAGGCCTGCACGATGAGCGGGCAACTGGGCGAGGCAACCATTGCGCCGTGCAACTCTGGCGACGGCGAGCTACCTCCTCTCGCACAAATCCTCACCTTCCTCGCATCCTCCCCAGCAGACTACGTGTTTCCATCTCGATCTACGACCATGGCTACCTACGATTCTCTTCACCGGCAGTGCCGCACACTCGAAGCGCTCTTTGATACCAAGCTCACGGCGTACGCCCGCCTAGCCTCATCCATAGCCCGCAACCAGGACGACCTCGAGTCAGGAGGTTCCTCAGAACGATGGAAGGACCTTGAAGTCGAGGTTGATGAGCTGCTCGAGAAGGTACGCGGTCTTATGTGCGGCGTGCGTACTTGAATGTAGAGCTTAGCAGGGAAACGCCCCAGGTGCAAGAGATCAACGACCAACTATCCACACTCTCCAATGATACAGAGAATCCGCCTTCGCAATCCATGCTTCGCGCAATCCAGCGGCATCGGGAGGTCTACCTGGACTATGCGCGCGAGCTCAGACGCACGAAGGTACGTGTTTGCTGCGGACGGATCGTGTCCAAGTACGTCATCGGACTGACATGGTACATTCAACGCATTGCTAGAGCAACGTGAAGACAGCTCTTGACCAGGCCAATCTCTTGAGCGGCGTACGGAACGATATTGAGTATGTTTTGTTGTCTCTTCTACTCTATTCTGCTGCTTACGGGCCAATTAGTGCATACAAGTCCTCGACAGCAGACTCACTATTGGCCGAGCGAGGGCACATTGACAATTCGCATAGAATGACGGACGATATGATCGCGTACGTCCCCCTCTCATTCGTCTCGTCGCCAAGGCTTTCCCCAGAACACATGATTGCATTTGCTTCCATCTCACTCGTATTCCCTGCCTCGTGCTGATCCCGAGTTCCCATGCGTTTTCTTTCTTTCAGGCAAGCGTACGAGACTCGTGCAGAATTTGGACGGCAACGAACCACAATTTCGGGCATCAACACGCGCATGCAAGGCGTCCTCAGTGAGTCCTTCTCATACCTGGTTGCTCTCCAGCCATAGAAACTAGGGACTGACTGCGCTTTTCCCCGTTATGCCCTGAACTATCTCTGCACTGCGTCCCTCTGCTGACTGCGAAATGTTCTCACTCCACTTCGATCATTCTCCCTCATGGTCTCGCCTCTCTCCACCCCTGCTTCTCGGACTGCGTATCGCATCCTGCTGTCCACGAGTAGGTACCATGCCGGGGATAAATAACCTCCTTGGTATGATCAAGACACGGCGACGTAGAGATGCGCTCATCATCGGCTGCGTGATCGGCTTGTGTACGGTCCTGTTGCTGATGTATGTTTTCTGACATTTCCGCCGTTGGCGGGATATGCTGTGGTCTAATGTTACTTCTTTACGTTCTATTACACGGACACCGGTAGTGTTAATGGGGTATATCATATATTTTTATCGGACAGTTCATAGCGTTGTCTCTAGCCTCGAAGAGTGTCACAGGTGCTGTTAGGGCCACAACGTCTTTCGTGCCCAGTCAGTGCCTCGCAGGGTCGACGGAGACAATTCGTGATAACGTACACTCGTTTTGTGTGGTTGGATGCTGTTGGTAACGCACCTGCAGCTTAATATCAACGCTCAGTCGCCCTTCTCGTTGTTTGTTTCCCACTCCTCAATTGCCCTGTCCCTCCTCAGCTTCCGCCTCACGTAAGGCTTGTGTCCCCCGCGCTCAAACGCTCTCCAATTCTCCTCCAGCCTCCGCACCGCCCCCCACTCGGCTTCGGCGACGTCGGCGTCCCATGTGTCCTCGACATGCCAGCCCTTGACGTCAGCGACAGTCCGAAGCATGTTCCACGTGTAGGGCGCCGAGTATCGGATGTCGTGGAAGTCCGACTCGACAAGGAGTCGGTCGGTGGGGCACGCCGCGATGAGTTCTCTGTGCGCCGGCGAACGCGAGTTGATGACCGTCGACAGCGACAAGAACACGTTCGGGTGCTTCTTCTGCAACGTACCACCAAGGGTTGGCGAGTTTGTTGAGTAGCAAGGCCATGCGCGTCAGGAACGTGATATGTTACCCACAGAGATATCCCTGAACGACTGGGCACTCAGCCCGCAGCTGTGTAGGTCAACGCTGATTCTGAGCCACCGGTCCCCGTTCCTGCTGTATATCCGGTCGAACAGTTCGCCCGTCGCGCCCTGCGCCTTCACGCTGTGGAGGCTGACGTTCCGCTGGAGCTCGATCGCGACGCTGAGCTGAGCCTCCAGCACCCTGAGCTGGTGCTCGAGCGGGATCGTGAAGGGCGAAAGCTCGCGCGGGGTGTCGGCACACCTGTTTGACGCATAACCTGAGTAAGGGGGCTCAGGGGGGCGAGCGTAAGGGATGCGACATGCGCGGTCGATCCCGACTTCGCCGAGCATGGCGTTCGGGAACGCCTCGAGACTCTCGAACAATTCTGGAAGGATTTCTGCTAGGGGCATTGGCTCGGGGAGGTATGGAAGCAGTCTATCGAACGCATCCACTAGGTCCTGTTTTGGCGGTGGCGTGGACGGGAGGAAGAGGGCACTGTAGTGTTCCTCTTTCGACGCGACGGGCTCCAGGGCGATCCAGTGTGTAAACCATGGATGGTAGCCTGCAAGTCGCGGTTGTCAACGCATACATGGGGAAAAGAGCAAACCGAAAGGGGAGCTGGTTAGATCCTGGAGACTGCCAAGAAGATCGTGGACGATACCAACCAAAGCACGGGATGACCTTGTCCGGTTGCGCGCGCGCCAGGTCGGCCACCAGTCTCTGGTCACTCCGGCGCGTCGCCATGGCGCATATCCGAATAGGCATGTCCTCCACCACTTGCAATGTCGCGCCCATGTCCGAATCTGTCGGATGACAGTGCACGTCCATGACATGCTCAAGCACCAAGCGAGGCACATCGGCCAGCACAGCCTGCATCCCCTTCAATTCCGGATCCATTACAGCTGAAATCGGAATCCGGCGGTCGTGGCCTTGACGAAGAGACTTGTGGAGGTGATGCGGATGATGGTACAAGTGGGGACTTGCTTCGATCTGCCGAACAAGAGTTGTGATCCATGGAAACGTCGAAGACGCGTTAGCAAATGGTGATTAATGCGCAAAGTTCGTTTCTGTACAGTCGCATCGTGCGCACCGTCGCCACTGGGATACGCGGAACAGCAGATCACGTCAGATCACGTCCTTTTGGATCGCGTCAGGCTCGCGGGAGCCTCGAGGTGGTGATATCGGTGCAAAACCACACACGCTTTGCGGATGTTATACGCTAGGTTAGGAAGAGGTGATTAGCAGGGTATCAGAATACACAAGCATCTGAGGGGCTGTGCGAGAGGCACCGGGATCCAAGGGATCAAGAGAAGCTCCAATGCATCTCGAGGAGAGGATCGTCCGGGATCACTAGTGGCAGACAGCAGACAGAGGGCGGGAAGGTTTAACTGATTGGAATTAACTCATGCCTGCACAAAGCGGGACTGGCGCTGCGTCATTGGATTTCGAGAGGTATACCAATTGAACGAATGGTCAATGTCTTAAGATCTTAAGGACTAGAGAAGTTGTCGGAGGCAAGATTGGGCAAATGGTCATCACAGCTGGGTGATACATGCTCTGTTACTCGACAAAGCAGATGGCAGGCATCATAGTTCTGCGAATAAATGACTTACAGGCACGTTACGGCGGTTCTTAAAGAGCTGGCGGCCTTGCAGCAGGCAGGCAAGGAAGAGGCGACGGTGAATAGACCCAGGGCAGTATGAGCGAGGAGCAGTCTGCGGCTACGCTTGGCGCTTGCAGGCAGCACTCGCCACGGATGAGAATAGTCGGCAGTCGATAGCAACAAGTGTACATCCAACCAAGCTAACTCGCATATTTCAGTCTAGAAAGTTGATACACTGTAGAACAATACACGAATGTCGATTGTACACAGTTCAGTACAAAGTCCTTCGAAGCCTGGGTCCAATGGTTTAGTGATCCATGATTACTCTATGAAGCCTGCTGGGTCTGCTGTTCATTCGCCTCCTCTGTCCCTTTAGGAGCAGTAGTCGTAGACCGTAGTCTCTCTCCTTTGTCCTAGTTGTCCTCGTCTCCAGCAGTCTCTCTGCCCGTGGTGTTGAAGGGGTCCATATTGACCTAAGGATTTGGGTATAAGTTGGGTGATGAGGAGCGGCGAGATGATAAACCTACGTCAGCCTCCATCTCCTTCCTCTTCAACTCTCCAGTGCGGAGATCATGGCCATGATGAACGAGCTCGGGTTTGTGAAGCACTTTTCCCTTGATCTCTTCTTTCAGGCCCTGGAGCTTGTCTGCTGTGCCCTTGATGCAACCTTTGAGCAAGCGACAACACTGCGTCGATTGGGAGAAAACGTACCGCTCCTTTGCCATACTCTGGACCGTAACCGACAGCACCTGCGTGTCGTTGAGGTGGGTACGTATTATCCGAGGTAGTGGTGTCCGTCTCCGTGGGGGTCTGGGAGCGATCCTGAGTGGGGGAGTTCTCGTTGGTGGTAGTCATAACGGAGGTGTGGTGATTCGACAATGTTGTAGAGCAGAGATTAAGGAAGGTGGGAAGGAAGGGCAGGTGCAGAGTGAGGGTGCATGTAAGGCATTGGGGGCCCTTATAGGCGCATACTGCAGGACGCCCCAGTAGACCAGCCGCACTCCAGTGGGATACATGACGTCGACGCACCTTCAGGACGAGCTCGAGCATGACATCATGTACCCTTGTGCCCTCAACTGTAACCGCGCTCCACCGAGCTCTCTGGCACCCGTTTCATCGCTATTCTCCCGCCACGTACTGGCCCTTCTCCTTGCTACGGAATGTTTGCCTTCGTAGCGCTGCCCGAGCCTGGTAATCATGGCCATACGCACGGTTATTCCACAACAATCGCGACGGCCGGCTACATGAATCGGGAAAAGACGGCCAATCACAAGGCTGCATCAACGGACTGGCGCTTAGGTTGCCCAAAGCGTGTCCTGACAATCGACAACTCTGCCACCGCACCATTGCAGCCAACTCCTCTCATTCGATCATCTTCTTGTTGTTCGCCGCATCTGCCCGCACACGCAACGTGCAATCCATCTGTATTCCGGGCTCCATGCTTTTGTAGATGATCAGTCGGTTCTGTTTCCCCCGACGATTCATCACATCTACTGTATATAACATGTCCGAAGACATCAGCACACACCTCGTTCTCCCGAAGGGCCGTGGCTTCGGACTGAAGGATGGTGTTCTCGACAAGGATGCGTTTCGCAAGGTCGTCCCTATCCTTGCAGCCAAAGTTCCCGCTGAAAAGGCTGGCATCTTGCTCAAGGCACCGGCCCTCAAAAGGTGCGCCTTTTCCGCGTAGGCGTCTGTAATCACGAGACACACGCTTAACGACACTGAGTTCTATAGGTCCCTCATAGATGTTCCGAAGGTTAAGAGCGTTGCGAGGGGCCCCAACCAGGATCGATTAGTGTTGCTCAAATACACTAGCGAAGGTGCCTATCGCCGCTCGTGCTCCACCCGTGGCAACCGACTGACTGCTCCGCAAGCAAGCCAATTTGCCTCCAGAAGCGCAAAGCTTTCTCCACTCCGAGTCAGCCGAACTCGTCTTCCATAAGCTAAGCTTCGACTACGATTATTGGAGCACCGGTGCGCGCTTTCGCTGGGCCGCCGAATGCTGCGGGCAACAACTCATCTGCGTTGGTTGCTAGATGAAGTGATTCATGCGATCCTTCCTGAAGAACTCGAGGCCGGTGCGCCCTCAGGGTTTGCGGCGGTCGGTCACATAGGTTGGCTTCCTGGCTAATGCAAGAATAACAAATTCTGACACTCCATAGCCCACCTCAATCTCCGACCCGAATATCTACCCTATAAGCATGTTATCGGTCAGATTGTTCTTGACGTAAGGGATGGTTCGATGTGCCCTTACAAGCAGATACTTACTCATATTATCGTAGAAAAATTTCACCATCCGAACTGTGGTGAATAAACTCGACAACATCAGCACCCAGTTCCGCGTTCTCAGCATGGAACTTCTGGCGGGAGAGCCCGATTTTATCGTTACCCAAGTAAGAGTTTCGTTTCCCATGGTATGGCGGCATCCCAGCTAATAAGAGCCTCGCAGTCCGAGAACGACTGTCGATTTACGTTTGACTTTCGAGAGGTCTACTGGAACTCGCGACTACACACCGAGCATGAAAGGCTTATCCACAGATTCGACAGAGACGACCTTGTCGCGGACGTCTTTGCCGGTGTAGGGCCTTTCGCCATCCCCGCAGCGAAGAAAGGCTGCGCGGTTCTCGCCAATGACCTCAACCCCTGCAGCCACAAGTACCTTACGTTGAATATCGCGGAGAACAGGGTACGCATGAAAGACGTCTTGATCCGCCTCATCACCTGACCTTCTCGATCAGGTTGGGACGCTCGTGCGACCTTTCTGCGAAGATGGTCGGGAGTTTATCCGGCAAGCGTTCAACCGGGCGTGGGACGACCCCCTCGCTCCAGTGCCTCTGCCCAAGATTTCACGGTCAGAGCAGAAGGAGATTCGGGCTGGGCAACGTCCAGCACCTGCCCCAGGGCCTCGGCGAAACCGTATCGGCCACTTTGTTATGAATCTGCCAGACACAGCGATCTTGTTCCTGGACGCATTTCGAGGTGTCTTATCTCGGGCAAACGCGGGTGGGCGGGACTTAGGCGAGCTCTATGACGAGAACTCGATGCCCATGGTGCACACGCATTGCTTCACACGGGAGCTAGAACCTGAGAAGGCCGAGGCGGACATACGGCAGGTGAGTAATGTTGTAGGTGCCTCGATGCAGATGCGAAAGAGTTAATCGCCTGGGTATGTTCAGCGGGTTGAGGAGATGCTTGGGCATCCCGTGGGGGAAGAGACCGCGTACCACTGGGTTCGGTCAGTCGCGCCACAGAAGGAAATGTACTGTGTGAGCTTCAGGCTGCCACCGGCGGTGGCGTTTGGGTCGTGACCGCCGCTGGGGGCATAACCCCGCAGGAAAATGGTTTCCGCTGTCTGCGGACGGATGCGGGGAGTGCGGAGATAGCCAATGGGGGAGCAGGAGAGCAGTCTAGAGAAGGGCGCCTGTGTCAAGGTGTCGTTATGTAATGGCATGTAGAGACGCGCGACCGCCAACTCATCTTTGACCCCGCCTCGCTCTGTTGTGCCCCGCATCGCGCACGGTCTCTCCTCTGGTCCTCTAGAGTACCCTATTGTCTCTCCTTATAGAGCACCCACGCCCAGTCTTTCTTTCCAGAGACTATTGCCGGATACCACCTCTAATAATTTGCTCGTTCTTGTTGCGCTTCCGTTCGGCAGTTTTCGGAACCCACTCGCCATGTTCCCGCTCAGCCTCCCTCGTATATTCCCCACCTTGCACTGCGACGCGGAAGGTGCGCCGCACGCTTCTCGCACCGCGGCCGCTCTCAAGAGCGTAAAAAGCGCCGTCGCGGTCCCCGAGAGCGAGCTGAAGCGGTGGCGGAGGACGTTCGACGCGAACGCGCAGACGGTGGTGGATGGGACAAGGTACGTGCTCATTTTATACCCGCGCGTCGCGCGACGTCGGCCGAGGGCTGATTGCGGCGCCGTCGTCATCAACCCGATACCCCAGGTTCTTGAACAGCGAGCAGTTCGTAAACGCGATCGCTCCCAAGGGCGACCTCAGCAAGATAGGGCGGAACCAGTTCGGAACGCTTTTCCGCGTTGCGGACACCAACAAGCGCGGGCTCGTGTCCTGGGACGACTTTGTCGTTTTCGAGACCATCCTCAAGCGGCCGGATGCCGACTACTGGATCGCGTTCCGGTACTTCGACGTGTGCGCTCTCTCCTCCCAATTTATCCCGCGCGTTTTCATCTCATGCGAACAACCCTCGCTCCCTCCCTCCGCACGATCCGTGGTGCAGAGATGAGTCCGGCACCATCTCCTACGACGAGTTCAAACACGTCCTGAACGCGGACATCGGCCCCGATGCCATCCCCTTCGACTTCGACTGGTACGCATTACTCGATGTGAATAGTACGCCATACGCTGAGCTATGAATGCATAGCGACTGGGCTAAGTTGTACCTCGGCAAGAACGGCGCGCACCTGGGGTGTACGTTATTCGGACTATTTCTTGCAGCCTGTCGCTGACATCCTGGATAGACAACGAATTCACGCAGTTGATGAAGGGGCTTCAAGGCGAGCGACTCCGTCAGGCTTTCAAGTTCCTAGACAAGGACCAGAATGGATATATCCGTCCCGAGCAGTTCAAGAAGATCATCCTAGTACGTCCACTGCCGGCGCGCATCATGCGACCCATACTAACCAGTGCGCCATAGGACATTGCTGGTCACAAGCTTTCCGACGATATCATAGAGAGGCTGCCGACCTTGACCACGCTCAGTCCTGGTGGCCGTATAACCTACTCGGAAGTTAATGCCTTCTACAACGTCATTAGAGGTGCGACTCATTCGGATCCGATGTATGGGTGGAAGCTGACCTATCTGCAGAGATGGATATGGTAGAGCGGTACGCCCTCCACAGTCGACCATATATCGTGTACTCACTCATATTTAGGATAATCCGCGAGGCTACGGCGCGTTCCAAAGACGGCCGCATCGACCAGTCCGATTTCCTTAACCACTGTGTCTCGAGCACGCGCTACACCCTCTTCACTCCGATGGAAGCGTCCATTATCTTCCACTTCGCTGGTCGCGGTGACAGCTCCCGACGTCTAGCGCTCGTGGACTTCCGCCAGCTGTTGGACCCACGGTGGAAGGCCCCCGCCGACTGGGTGGAGGGTAAGCCCGCTGTTGTTGAGGAGCCGCTTCCCACGCAGATCGCGCGTTCTGCGTACAACTTCGGGCTTGGAGGTTAGCATAGCGTGTGGAGAGTATGTGCTGGAAGATATGTACCCTGACGATTGCGCGCTCGTAGGTGTTGCGGGTGGTTTCGGCGCGACGATCGTGTATCCCATTGACCTTGGTGCGTGGTCCTCTTAACTGCTTCCTGCATCGCCGTGTGGCTGACTGGTGTCGAACAGTCAAGGTAAGGTTCGAGGTATCCACGAAACAACACTGATGCTGACACAACCGGGTGGTTACGCTACAGACTCGGTGCGTGATGCATACCCATGTTTGACGTCTGTTGTCTCACCATTTCAATGGATGTGGTTGTGTCCATGCAGCATGCAGAACCAGCGTTCGACCGTCGTCGGGCAGCTTTTGTACAAGAACTCCCTAGACTGTGTCCGGAAGGTTTTCAGGAACGAGGGCTTCCTCGGCTTCTATCGCGGGCTTGGCCCCCAGCTAATCGTACGTCCGATGCGCCTAACATGGCTCATCTCCGGGCCGCCATTGATTGGCTCTGCTTCCGGCTCGCACAGGGTGTCGCGCCTGAGAAAGCAATCAAGCTCACCGTGAATGATTTCGTCCGCGCACGCGCGATGGATCCTGAAACTGGGAGGATCACTTTACCGTGGGAACTCGTCGCTGGCGGTACCGCGGGTGGTTGCCAAGTGGTACGTTATCCGGGGGCTTCTCGTCATTCTCGAGGAAGCCAATTTGCATCGCTTTCGCTGACGCGCGTCGCAGATCTTCACAAATCCGCTTGAAATCGTGTAAGTGGCACTGCATGGTCACGAGCATCAGTGCGAATGACGGGGCACGGGGCGGCGCGTGCTGATCACCGACTTTGCAGGAAAATTCGTCTCCAGGTCCAAGGGGAGGCGGCCAAGCTTGAGGGGGCTGCGCCGAAGGGCGCTGTCCATATCATTCGCCAGCTCGGGCTCCTGGGGCTCTACAAGGGCGCCACCGCGTGCTTGCTTCGCGATATCCCCTTCTCCGCGATTTACTTCCCGGCGTACTCACATCTCAAGAAGGATGTCTTCCAGGAAGGATACAATGGCAAACAGCTGTCCTTCTTCGAGACATTGACGTCCGCCGCCGTAGCGTACGTCGATTCTTGCTCGGATCCATCGCGGCCGGTGATGGGCCCAATGCCTCGGTTGATGAGATGCTGACGGGATTAACGCCGATGCAGTGGAATGCCCGCAGCGTATTTCACCACGCCAGCCGGTGAGTCTAGGCTCTGAAATAGAACGGAACAGGCGCGTCAAGCTAACTGGCTAATCATGACTCGCAGACGTTGTGAAGACACGCCTTCAAGTGGAGGCGCGCTCCGGGCAGACCCATTATAAGAGTCTGACTGACGCCTTTGTCAAGATCTGTGCGTGTTCTTCGTTGCTCGCACATTGATCGTGGTGGAGGCAGTTCTGACATATTGTTGGGACGTCCCGGCGGCTGATCAGACCGCGAGGAGGGCTTCAAGGCGTTCTTCAAGGGAGGACCCGCCCGTATTGTACGCAGCAGCCCGCAGTTCGGGTTTACGCTGGTCGCGTACGAGTACCTGCACAAGGTACGTCTGATATTCGGAGGCGGCGAAGCGCGGGAAGCTGACCATGGGCTGGGATTGGCTGCAGTATGTGCCGGTAAGTCGGGATCGGTTACTTGATAAGGCTGTGGGGCGGGGCGCTGATTGCTGTTTATCGTGCGGCAGTTCCCATTCGGCGCGACGTCGACATCGAGAGAAGTGGAGACGGCGCTCACCTCGCAACGGGAAGACATGGCGCAGGTGCGGGCGCGAAACGCGTTGCGGATTCTTCTGGATGTCCACGGGGATTTCGGGCGGCGATGAGGGCGACGGTAGCCGGGCGTGTGTGTATCCAAAGTGCCGGGGCGGGGGCGGGTTATTTCACAGGAGAAAAACGGATGTGGTACATTTACGACATAATGGATGTCACGTTCTTGGCTTTGCCTGTGCACATCGCCTGCCTGCATCATGATGAGCCCGAGCGGGGAGGGGAGGTCGGGAGGATGGGATGGGGCTCGGGCCAATGGGGGAGGGACTAGGGCGAGCCAATGGGGGGAGAGAACGGCGGCGACAGAATTGTCTCTAAGGAGACACGATCACTGATCATCTGTTGGCCCGTGACAGAAGAGAATTCAGTGCCGTGCCCCGGCCGCATATATGCCCCCTCGTCGCCTCTGATGCTCCCCTCATCCCCCTTCCTCCCGTCTTCGTTTCCCGGCTTCTTCCTCCTCCTCTCTTTTATTTTTTAGCGGTTAGTCCTCGCGTTCGCTCCTCGCCTCAAGCCGCGCTGACTGGTCTCGGCCCCTTTCCAGAGTGCTCTGCGCCGACGCGCAAGGCTTTCCGCACCTTTTGCTTTAGCCCACTGCCCTTTGCCTTGGCTCACTGCTAGACAGTCCGACCAGCGTCGATCGCTATCACTCTTTTGCAACTAACGTACCGGACTTCGTCACGACTATCAGCTGTCTTAATCGCCCAGCATGAACTCCGTCCTTACTGTCCTTACCTTCGCCGGCGCCGCGGCCGCCCAAATCGTCGCCGGCTCTGTCACTATGGTCCCTGCAAGCCAAGTCTACGGGACCACCGCGCCTGGTGATAACCATGCCGCCGCGTCCTCGGCTATGGCGACCTCCGCGTCTGGCTCAAGCAGCGCACCCGCGTCTCAATACACCCAGCCGCCGGCTACCGATGGCGGCTACTCGGATATGCCCTACTCGTCCTTCATGTCGGGAGGGTACAAGAGCATGAACTGCGGGTACGGCTACTCGAAGGCGAGCGATGGATCGTGCCAAGCAATGAGCTGGGTAAGCACAGCTTCTCGGATACCATCTGTTCCCGGCTAAACCATCACGCGTCGCGTCCATCAGTGGCAAACTCAGGGATGCTACGAAACGATCATCATCAACCAGTGAGTCTCTCCTCACGTTCCCTTTCTCGCTCATCGTCTCATGTCCACGAAGCGGAGGAAGCGGGTACGGCTATGGTGGCAGCAACTGCGATGGCAGCGCTCAAACGGTCACCATGACCCAGACCATGACGGACACAATGACGGTCACCATGACGGACGTGAGTACCTTTCTGCTCCAGTTTTCGCGTATCTCGACGCATCCTGACGCGTGTCTCGCGCAGGTCAAGACCGTCCCGACCACCGTCACCATGACGGACACCAAGACGGTCTTCCAGACCAAGGTGGAGACCGACACCCGGTCTGTCACCCAGACGCAGACCATGATCGAGACTTCGACGAAGCTCGTCCCCACAACCCGCGTCTGGGTCTCCACCGAGATCATCGACAACACCAAGACCATCGACCATACCCTGACCGCGACCGAGACGAGCACCCAGGTCAACGTCTACACCAAGACAATGACCGACACCGAGACAGCGACTCAGACCCAGACTCAGACGGAGACTGACCTAATGACCGTTACCAAGACTCAGGTCAGCACTCAGACCGTGCCGACGACGTACATCTCGACTTGGGTCAGCACCAAGGTCATCGACAACGTAAGCGAAATTTGAACTGCCTACGTGTGCATTGGGCTCATTGCCCTTCCTTGTACAGACCAAGACCATCGAGGAGACGCAAACGGCGACCGTCACGGACAAGATGACGATCGTGTCGACGGACATCCAGACTCAGATCCAGACGATGACTGACACCGTCACCGACAAGATGACCGTCACGATGACTGACTTCAGCACCATCGTCAAGCCGACGACGTACGTCTCGACGTCTATCTCCACGGAGGTCATCGACAAGACCAAGACCGTCGAGAACACCATCGTCCAGACCATGACCGAGGACCGTACGCTCACCCAGACCAACACATACCTGTCCACGATCACGGCGACCCAGACGAAGACGGACACTGCAACCATGACCGCGACTGAGACCGCCACCGCCACGGAGACCGTCACCGACTCGATGCTTGTGTCGTGTCTCCAGGGTGTAAGTTATTCGGTTTTTGAGCATCCTTTCGTGATCTGACGCGTCACGCTGTAGTGCAAGACCAGCTACTACATCACGCCCGGTAACAGCGCGTCTTACACGTACACATCGACTTCGACCGCTGCCGCTACCTCCACGACGTCTTCCTCCGATTGCGGCAGCAAGGACTGCAGTAGCTCCTCGTCGAGCTCTGGTTCGTACGGAAACGACTGTTCTTCTGACGGCAGCTGCAACCCCAAGTCAAGCTCCTCGTCGTCGAGCTCTGGTTCGTACGGTAACGACTGTTCCTCCGATGGCAGCTGCAACCCCAAGTCGAGCTCCTTATCGTCGAGCTCTATGGATTGCTCCTCCGATGGCAGCTGCAACCCGAAGTCAAGCGCTTCGCCGTCCTCTAGCTACTCCTCGTCATCCGCCTCGGCGACCAGCTCATCGAGTAGCTCGTCGAACGACAAGTCGTCCAGCTCATCCTCCTCCGGCTCGTATTACTAAAAGGGACATTTCGCGCATACGGACTCATGCTGATGGACAGTTTGATTACGTCGTCGCTTGTCGTCGATAGATTGTTTGGTTGACCCCACGTACATACAGCCCACACTCTCTCGAGGCAGAGTAGCAGACGGACAATGATACGTTGCTTGCATCTTACAGCTTCAGCTATTATTCATCATCTCATCGTTTTTTTGCTTCGTTCACATCACTCGAGATATATATTCTATTGCTGGAGCTCACCAATTAATCTGGCATTTGCGAGGCAAGCTCTGCCGTGTGCTGTGCATCACTGACTTGGAGCCTATTCTATTTTAACTCAGGTTGGGCGGAATCTGCGACATAGCATCAAGCACGACATGCAGGCTTTGATATGTGGTGATGGAGGGCAGAGATGGACATGTCAGAGGCGTGCCGACGAGCGGGCAGTGTGCCTCGCAACTCCCTGCGCTTCCCCCGTCGTCCTTGGGTCGTGGGTGCTCGACCCGTGTGAATGCTTGGCGCACCCCAGGGAGTTCGATATCGCCGGGGGAAGGAGTTCTATTCCGTAGGACGCCTGGTGGCGGAACAGGGGCGAGGATGATCGAGGGGCGCAAGCCGACGACCGACCCCGGCCTGCCCGACCACTGGGGGCTTGGCGAACTTTGCTCGATGGTTACGGGGCAGGCGCCTCCATTTCTTATGTTTTTCGCACTCCTCATGGTCTCCGAACGAAGCACCCCTTCGCATCGCTCGGCCTCGGCGTCGGTGGACGTCAGCATCAGCACCGATGTCCTATCCGCATGTTCAACCTCGAGGCAGTAGGAACGTGACGTGCCATGCGAATCGGACGGGCCGAAACGTTGATGCTCACGGGCTGCTAGTGGACGACGTGCCAGTGGATAGTGGACGCGTTTCGCTCCACTCCGCACGCCCTCGTAGGGGTGATCGAGTTGGAAATGGGCATATCCGAATTACAAGGCGGTGAGGGGGGAGATGGATGAGTGATGACATCAGGGCGTGTCCAGCGAGTTGTTGTTGGTGCGTTGGTGCTTTCGGCTCTGTTCCCAATCTGCCTAGTTGGCCGAAAGTTGGGCTTGTTTTGATCTTGGATAGAAACTGACCTTGTGTGCTTTGCTACTTAGACTGGTCTCCGGTTTCAAGCCCATCCATTTATGGTGTCATGATGTTCGATGTGGCCGCATCACCTTGGATCCGGATCTAGGCTTCTCAATCGCGTGATCGTGTATGGGTTGGGAAGGTGTAGAAGTCCGAGTCCGTCCGATTAATATCGTGGGCTGTACCCAACTGCAGCTTGACCACAGCAGAATCTTCAAAGGCAGACAATTTTCAAACTCCGTGATCCATGTGTAGGCATCACTCGAAGATGGAAAGGGGACCATTGGGGAAACCACAAACCGTACCCCCACTTATGGTATGGAGCCATGGCGGTGAATTTTGACACCCCCGATTGAACCCGTTCCCTGGGTGGGGCTAGGCCCCGCCCAAAGACCTCTCCAATTGGCACCTCGATGCCACACTGTCTAGATCTGTGGTTGATTCTGTGGAGCTGAGGCACCCTAGAACGTGTTCGTTAACCTCGGCCTGGTGAACAGTTTATGCGACTCACTTCATAGACTGACTTCGAGTTGCAGGCCTATGCTCAGATACCATGTGGTGGAGTACTGGGGTCTGAGCCATCTGACGGTAAGATCCGAGACACTTGTTCATGTCCCAGCTAGTACATCTGCATGCCGACTAAAGATGACTAGGGTACGCAAGGCGAACAATGACAAGTTCTTCTGCGTGGAACCGCAGGGTTAGCCCCCACAACCAAGACACACGGTGCATTCAGTAGGTGTTCAACAATTTCCGCCTAGCTACGAGGTTGACGGCGGAAGTTGAAGCTTGCAGGACGTATACATTCATCGTCCTTTCTAGGGTTCATGGATTCGGAGAGTCCGGCCCAGTTTATATCTCTTTACTTGATGTACCGACACCTCACGACGTTCCAATGGTTTATTATGTCCCTGGTCACCGCGGTGGTGTGGCTATAACGAGTCGGTACGTAACCCTTTAGTCTCATGTAGCCGCCACATTACATCCTGACGAATTTATCTTCGGAAAATGATGTCTATGGTCCAAACAGGTCCTTTCCTGCGGCATTTATGGTTGAAGTATTCGCCCTCTTCGGCTCCCGCGAAGGTGACAACATCGCACTGCCACCTTTGTTCGAAGCACAAGGCACCGGTGACCCCAGGAGATGGTCCCCGCACGTCGTCTTGCGGCGAACGAGTCCTCGGTTCCTTGCGGGGATCAAGGGACTCCAGCTTTCGACCTTATGGTTGTCGGACCTGATGTTGTGACGTTTGACAGGTCTCGAGGCCGCGGAAATTGGCAACAGATTCATATCCGACATATGCGGCGCTGCGCGGCCACGAGGGAGGGGAGCTTTTCGGTGTCATGTACCTTTATCAAGTATGCCCGCCAAGCTGTATGGTCAGCTATTCCCGTTCACTTCCTGGTCGCAACATATTTTGACAATGTATTGTTTCAGAGCAGGGACTGGACCATTCCAAGGTGACGGGATTTTTGTGATACGTTAAGTTTTCCAAGCTGCCCCTGCCAGAAGCCGAAATCAACGGTGTCGAGGCGAATGGTAAACTTGCTCTGTTTCGGAAGCTATAGTAGGCTAGCAATGTTTCAGCAGGATCCTCGTTCCTAAACCGCATCCTCGGTGTGGGATGTCTTCTCCCGCTACATGGGCTCCAACAACGCCATCTGTGTTCTGGACAATCCCTCGTCGGATGTATCCGGTATTCTACACGTCTTTCCTGCGCCATGACTCCATGAGGTGAAATTTTCGGTTATGTCACCTTGCCCTCATGGCTAATAAATTTTAGTAGGTGACACGATTGCATATGCTACGTGGTACGGACTTCCAAAAAGAATCATCGTGGTCCGCAACAGGCATCGTGCACACAAATTCTCTTTACGACTTTGTGACGGGACGTTGTTCTTGTGGTCCGGTAATTCATATTTTGACATGGCATGACCGGAGATCAAACTGACTCTTCCTGGTTTAGGTCGAAACAGTCTCGGACTGAGAAAAGCGGAGCTTTCTCGGAACAAGTCTACGGTTGTCTAAGTTCTCTACTCACTGCCACTTCCGGCTTCCGGGTGTATGGTGTCTCCTTGAGCCTGTGATACGTCGGACGGTGACGGTGACGGTTGACATACCGTGCTCTGGTTAATCGGCATGAAACATCGCCGAACCGAACAGTTTACCGGGCCATTCATACAACCTTGTTGGGTGCCGTAGGTCCTCCGCTGTGCCTGCGCTGTTGGTTACGACCGCGGTCTCTGCACAACTCAGACAGCCTGTGAGTAATTCCGTTCAACTTTTACAACCAAACACGCAGCAGATCCGGAGGCTTTGTGATGTCCGTAGACAGCTGTGGCCGCGCCTCCGTTTGAGAGCCGTCTCCTTTGGGTCGGGTTCTTCGTTGACCGGCGGGATGCACTGCTTGGCATGCGTGCCTCGCTGATCATTCAAGGGAAGACCTGGTCTTCAAACGGCCTATTGACTGTCAACCGATGTTTACTATTTTAGGCTTCTCTTGCCCTTTGCCGCCACATCGTCCGACTCCAATGAAGCGTCAGGGCCCCGTGTTCGCGCAACTCGCCTAGGTTCCGAGTATGGAGGTTCCCGGCGAGTCTGAGATGATGTCATTCTCGGACGATCGTCTGTTGCTTACTACTAAACGAAATCTCTTCGCGAGCCTTCCCTTGAACAGGGTCCGATCGTGGCGGCGCACCGCCCGCCGCGTTTCCAGTGGTGTTCAACGGGGCCAAAGATCCTAGAAGTGTGTGTGCGGAGGAACCCCATGACTGCTCGGGCCCGTCCGCATCGTGAGCCTTTTGGACATGAGTGGCATTGGGTGCCTATTCGGGGTGGCCACGAGGCTTTAGGTTCCGATGGGCCGCAGATTGTGGCTCTCATATGGGCCTCGTCCAAGTCGCCGCCTGCACTGGAACGGAACGCGTTTCCCGCTTCCGATGTCCCCGAAAGACGAATGAAGTCTCGAATGGACCCGCTGCATGGAAGGGCGTGTCGATTTTTTTTTGTTACGACATCGAGTACCGTCTGCGGTGTTTGAACAGGGTTAACGCGGCCTCATGACGCACCAGGGTTGCGTTTGCATGCCGTCAAGCCCCTTTGGACGGTGCTGGTGAACTATGTCGCGCCTGTTTCAGGGGCCGTTCTCGAGAGAGTGTGGGTACTCGTGTCACGGTGGTCGTCGGCTGGCCAATGTACCCATGCGAGCGAACGGAAGGGGACGCTTCGTTTTCCATGGACGGTGTCCAGGGTGGTGGTCCTTGCGCGCCAACGGGCCACGAAGAGTCAAGTTTGGTTCGAAAGTCTCAGGAACAGGTTCTCCTGCGCTAACCGATCAGTGCGTGGGGCTTGTGCGCTCGCGACAATTTCGGACCCATGCAGAGCACTGGGGCAATGTGCTCCTCCTTGCTGGAGGCGGACCAAGAGGGAGATGGAGGAAGCGCCGGGAGGGAGATGTGGAGGGAGCGCCGGTGATGGCGACATGGCCCCGGTTCACCACCTCTCTTGACCTCGTACCACCACCATCTCGATCAGACGCCCACGCTCCACCCCCAACCTGCTGCTGTCTGTCCCCTCCC
>JAKLMY010000406.1:0-23020 GCA_022814645.1 Ganoderma meredithae | reverse complement strand
ATTTGTGTTGTTACCAATGCCGATTTCTTGCTGAGCGATCTTCGGGACGTGCGAGTCGAGCCGCCATTGACAGCCAGGGCGATAGATTATTTGTCGTCTTCTCACGACAGTGTTTCACACTTGAGCGAATACAAAAAAGACAATGGCCTGGCAGGACGGCTGTGCTGCGGTGCGAACAGACTGAGATTGTACCGGCATGCCACTGGAGACGTGGTGATTGACGCTACAAACCGAGACTCAGCAACATTTCAGGTTCTGCATCTGGGGCTTCGAGGACGCGTGGTCGGTGACCGGATACGTAACGCCTCCAAAATTCCAAAAGACAGGCTTGTCTGGCGAGAGCGCGAACTGGAAGTTGGACACGAGAATGGACAGGACGGTCTCTGTGATTACGCTGGGTCAGAAGAGGGACTGTGCAGCAGACGGAAAGGGGAGCGTGCGACTCACTCATTTCCAGTTGAGTGGATTTGAAACCGCTAGATATAACATGTGCAAGGGACGAGCATAGGTCAGCCCACTTCGACGACACAGATTCTCGTGAACCGTAGTAGGTAGGAAACAGAACGCACATGCACGCATTTCCGCCACTGATGAAAGTCATCCTGATGGGTACTCTGTGTGAGAAACCAGTCGATCGTTCAGAGTACGGACACAAGACGCACAAATTAGCATAGATCCCGGGTATCGACGGCTTTGGGCAAAGGCCGCAACCACCGCTCCGGCTTCCACTCCCCCGCGTCGTCACCCCATATTGCCTTGTTGGTGTTACACGCACGTAGGTTGAGGAAGATGGTCGTGTCCTTCGGGATGGGCACCTCCGTGACGACGGTGCCGTTGGTGCAGCGTACGGGTTCAGAGAGCGGAAGAATCGTATCGACTCTCGCTCTGGAAATGAGGCACGAGTCAGCTCAGGCCCTTATAGGTCAGTGGAAGGGAAGGAGCCCATTGTCTGCTGGTGACTGTGAATGGTGCATACCTAGACGTGTCACAGCGGTCAGTGTTATGGCGCGAGGGATGGGGAAAAATTAGAGGGCCTCACAGCCGAAGCGTCTCAGGGCAGATCGCGTCGAGGTACAGTAGGGCGCACAACTCGTCGTACAGGATCTCCTTGCCGTATTGTTCTTGGGCTCTGCGGAGCTCAGTGCGAAGCCGAGTTTGCACAGCCGGGTTCAAGCAGAGAAGATGCAAGATGCGTGAGAGTGCGTTTGAGGTAGTGTCGACGCCGGCAACTATGAAGGTGCTATGTACGCTCGAGGCTTGAAGTCAAGTTACGCCAGGATGAAAATATGACGAGATGCGTACCCCATTTGTGCGACGATCTCTTCATCGGTGAGCCTATCTTCCTGGGACGCTTTCATGTTCACCCTCACTGCCAAAGTCGCCATAAGCAAACCATCACCTTGAAGACAGCATATATGAGCGTGGACTTTCACAGAACGCTCATGATGTCCTGGCCCTCTCCCACGGCGTGAAGCAGGTACGCGGGATGTGACGCTGGGCATACAACGTGCCTATCCTGGTCCTTGACATAAACGCTGTGCATCGCCTTCGAGTCATAGATGTGGAGGGTCCTCGTCTAAAACAGCGTAGTCGACAGCGATTCAAGACTGTAAAGCGGGGAAGAACCTCACACCAAAGAAGCCGTGGCATTTGGAAAGCGGGCCATAGGTCTCAATGAGGCCATCGATGAATTTCCAAGGGTCATGGTTGATTTAGAAGATATTCCCTGTTGTTAACGCTTAGATTCGGCCTTCGAAAGCTACAGGACCCGATATCTTACGCACCAGCAATGATGGAACCGGATGGGGGGCCTGGAAGTTTATCTAATGGGGACCTCGCGAAATAGTGTCGTACGAGAAGCCATACGAGGTAGAGGGCAAGGCTTGGCCCGACTAGCACAAGTTGACCATGAGAGAGACTGTAGGGAATGTGAATATGGTGGAAGAGGCTGACCTTCTGGATAAACACCCTAATAAACGATGCGGTAGACGTTGAGATCGGGCCCATAAGGTGAAATCATGCGCTGAGGCAGGGCGTCTAGTATATGCTCTGCACAATATTGATGATAATGCCGTAAGGCATTCCAGGTGTGCGGCGCCGAGAGACGAGAATGGGGGGATGTGTTCCCAGACGGGGACATTAAGACCGAACCGGCGAAACCGCGCACGATGAGCTGTGGCTACATGATACAAGCACCTTATGTTTGTTCGGGTGGGGCTCCTTCAGATAAAAGTTGTAGTCAGGGATGGGGGGGGGGCACTCCCAGGAATATTGTTATTTGATTGTGGCATCGCCTGTGCATGTGTCTCGATGAAGCCGTGGAAGATCGCAGCAAGAAATTCTGTCCAAAAATGAGCCCTCTGCGTTGAAAATCTTGATCAACGCACGTCTGACATGCTAGATAGAAGAGGCCCAAGGAGTACTTGCTTATATGACCCACGACATTCGAGTGTCTGTGTTGCTGCCTGCATGAAGGCGTCGACGTCGAGTCATTGGCGCGGTCAGCGAAATCAGGCTTATTTGGTAATGTTACGGTCAGAAGCTGTTGATAAACAGAGGCAAATAACATTCCAAAACGGAAACTGTCCACGGCACTGAAGTGTCACGTGGCCCGCGGTCGCGTCGCGCAACGCGGCGGCGCGTCTTGCTCGCCTCCTCGTCGCGCCCTCGCTCTCAGAGTCCTAGCCCTCGCCGTCTCTCCCTCTTCTCCGCAGCCCCAGGAGCCTCAAATCATACAGATACTCTCTAGACATGGCAACAGAAGACGTCGAGATGCAGGATGTGGTGTACGACCCCGACCAAGATCCTGAGGCGACGCGCGACATCAGGAGAAAGTACAGGCGTGCCGTCCAACATCTTAATGGTATGTGTTTCACGTAATGTTGTCCTCAGAATAAGCCATATAACTCCTCACAGAAAACCAGGACATCAGCACGGAGGATGTGGCGGAGCAGCTACGGCGAGCGGACGTCCTCTTCCAAGAAGGTACGAGTGCCTCTCATTCTCTCCGCGAAACCGATACATTTTCTCTTCTCCTTTAACCTGCCCTATTAGTGCAAGCAATTCAAGAGGCCACAAACGACTCAGGTCTCCTTGTCCAAATCTCTCAGATCAGCGCCGCGAAGGCGCGCGCGATGAAGTCCGGTTCAGGCGCATTCGATGTGGACGATTTCGTCGCGCGCCTCATCACCTACATGGGCGGTCGCAAGCCCTTTTCTCCCGCCGTCGTCGACGAGGATGGCGACGATGACGACGAGTATGACGAAGGTGGCGCGCCGCTTGACTGGGAGCGCATCGGCCGGCGTGCGCTAGCGAAGAGCAGGCGGGTGCCTGCTATGGACTTCATGTGCGTGGTTTCGTGTGTGCTTCCGCGTGGTGTGGTGCAAAGGGTTGATGTGGACTTGGGCTTGGGTGTGGACGTGAAATGCGATTCGGATACGGACGGCCATTGGGGAGGTAGGTTGGGGCCATTATCTATCGAACAGAAGAAACGAGCGCAGGGGAAGAGGGCGAAGCTTGAGAAGAACAAGGAGGATATGAAGAAACCGCAGGAGATCAACGAGGAGGACATCACGCGTTCCAAGAATGAGACGACCACCAACGTCGCAACGGTATGTCGCGTCAGTCGCCTACCACACGCGTCTGTGGTTAATCCTTGGCATGGCTTCGACGTTCCTCCCGCAGCTCGAGAAAATATTGTCCAAGATAGACGGGAACGTCAACATTTTCAAATTTGTTATCAACCCACACGACTTTGGGCAGTCCGTGGAAAATCTCTTTTATCTTTCGTTCCTTATCCGCGACGGCAAGTGCGCTTTCTTTACCGACGAGAAGACGGGCGAGCCTGTTATACGTAAGTTAGTCCAATTTGTCCCACTCGGGGCGCGCCACTAAACACACTATTATGCAGTGCTGTGTGAACAGCCCACACAAGAAGACTACAAGGACGGGCTGCTGAAGCACCAACTCGTATTAGAATTTGACATGGACACATGGAAGGTCCGCCAACCCCGTTATCGTGCTCCCCGCTTGAGAACGCCGCGGCTGATATTGCCCTTATCTCCCGCCCCACACAGCGCGCTATCGAGGTCTTCAACATCACCGAGCCCATGATCCCGCAGCGACCTAAGTCGGAGATGCGCATAGGCCAGAAGTGGTATGGCTGAGGTCCGGCTATTTTCTGTCTTCTTGCCTTGGCAGTCCGCGACGCTTGCGTGTCGGATGTCGCCTTGTCAATGTGGGGTATGTACGCTTCGATCTTGATTGTGGGGTTTGTGTGCTTGTGTCTACTTGACTGTATTCTAGATAATGTTACGATAGATCACCTCCACCTTCGCGGCATCTATTTTCAACCCTGGCTTGACCGACCCTATCTGTGTCCGCATCTGGTGGCGATGTGACCTACACGATTATCCCTTCGGCACCGAGATTGGATGGATGCACGAGCCTCAGGGTCGTCCACACTTATTACGACGCATGGAGGACGGTAGAGGTGCGGAACCTCATCCGCTCCCAGACTCTATCGTGCACCCTTCTGTAAATTTGGCTAACTTGGTGTGGGCGTAGCGGATAGGCTTTGGTTCTTCACAACCCGGTTTCACTCGGACACAAATTGCTCTACGCCCTCGTGGCCATGGTCTCGTGCCTGACCGCTTTTCTACCGTGGTAAACTTTTCGCTCACGCTTGTCCTATCAACGATTGAAGTACGAGACAGCTTCTGCTAGTCCGTGCGGTAAGTAAATCGAGCTGCGGTCTTTCTGCGGCAGTAACGCTTATCGGTCTCTACCCTTGTCCACCAACGTAATTCTTATCGGTGTCTTGCACATGGCTATGCAAATATTTGCAACAAGCTCTGGCAAGGCTATGGGTGCCAGACTCCAGTGACAACGTCAGATGATTTGGAGGACGGAACTACTTATCTCGCGCGCGAGTTGTACACGAGGCCCAGAAAGGTTAATTGAGACAACTCCGCGATCCCCGGTTTATTAATTCTAGTTTGTACTCCGCAAAGAGCACTTTGGTTGCCGAGAAAGTCCGAAAAGTAAGGTGCACGGCAGGCCTGGACCAGGAGGCATAGAGTCGGGGGTTGCCGCTGATAAGCTCGTCTCGCCAGTATTAGTACAACGCCTCGCGTCAGGCGCACCTTGTCCTCCAGACACCACACCCATCGAATGGTCCCGCCCGACATCAGCATCACCCCCGTTCCCCTACTCCAGAGACTGCTCTTCAGCCTAGCTTCACAACATGGTGACTCCCTGCGTAACTCGTCTTCTCCGCAGCCCTCCGCGGCAGGTGGCGGTGGCGCCATGCATACCCTCGCCCGCCGCGACATTCATGACCCAAACCACCGCGCCCAATTCATCATCTTCTCGAGTCTCATCCCGATTCTCGTCCTCCTGTCAGGTCTGTTTGCCGGTCTGACGCTGGGATACATGAGTCTCGACGAGACGCAGCTGAACGTGCTCAGCGTGAGCGGAACGCCGTGAGCGCACACGCGTATATGCGCGCACTACGATAGCTGATATGCCCGCGACCCTTCCCGGTCGTGGCGAAACAGGAAACAGAAGCAATATGCGAACAAGATCAAGCCCATCCGCAAGAACGGGCACCTCCTCCTCGTCACGCTGCTGCTCGCGAACATGATCGTGAACGAGACGCTGCCCGTCATCTCGGATCCTGTCCTCGGTGGCGGCGTGCCCAGTGTCATCGTGAGCACTGTCCTTATCGTCATGTACGTCCTCGTCCTCGTTCTCTTCCACTCCCATGCGAATCCGAGTACCTCCGAGTTCGTCCTTCCTATGCTTCCTCTGTTTCCTGCGTCATCCCACATGCTGCGTTTACGTGTTCCTTGTTCTTTCATGGTTAAACTTCACCCGCCACACTTGCTGTCATTGGTCCACTCTTGGCATCCACTCTTTCTGGCCCGTTCCTTCGTATTCTCCGGGTTCTCGGGCTTCACCAAGTGGAGGATGTGGAGGTGCCGAACTGGCGCGACTTCGGCACGGCGAAGCGACTCCTATCGACCCTCCCACGCGTCGTGCGCACGTGATGTCCGAGAGGCGCCCGTGTCCTCGGATCCTGACAGACATGGAGGCACCGCCTTCGCTGGCCCCGCCGAGAGTTTTGATTGTTACGGTCACAGACACTCAGGCTCTGTCGGTTGCTGAATACATGGCCCAACATTGCGGTCGATGCCCGGGAGATTTATCCTTATACAACTGGGCGACGAACGTGTGCAGTCCCGTGGTCGCGTTTTCCCACCGATCGGACGCCTTGTGCGTGGCTGTGAATAGTCCGCCTCCAACGGTGGCGACCGTGCCGCTGTATAAGGATCGAGACCCAACGAGCGCGCGGCACCAAATGTCGCCAACCCACGACACGCTCGGTGGGATGGTAGTCTGTACCTGGCGCCTGAATCTGGTGCCCCAGGCGTTCCCCCGCACGGAACGCCATCCAGTATCCGGAACATCATACCGCCGTGCTTTAGATCAGGTCCTTACCCCACTCGAAGGCTAGACCTCAGCTCCTCCCGAATAAACCTTGAGCTTTTCGTCTAGGCTCTCGGAAGCACGAATGATAATTGGAATTCTCAGTCTTTTCCTTGGTCAGCGGGGTGACAGTGTCAGACATGTGGGGTTCTGGCCAAGCAAGAGGCATGAATATTTGTCTGGAGTGGTCCTCGCGGGGCTCCTTCCGACACTGAAACGGGCATGAGTACCACGGAAGTCCTCATGGAGCAGTATTCGAAATCTTGGCCGCTTGGGAGTTACGTGCGCGGTGACATGTATTGCTCAGCGCAAAAGGATTGGCGGTGCTCTTTGAATAGGATCTTCTGAATGAAGGGCTCCACCGTACGGCATTTCCGGACGTCGTAATAGTTGCGCAACAAAACCTAGACCTTTGTGCCCCACAGGGTGCAATTGACGTGGACATGCGAAGGTTCTAGCCTTTGCTGCATTGTCGCCGGAGCACGTAACGTGGACGCTGGTCGGCGCAAAAGTACCCTCAAGGACGTTGCGCATTCTGAACGATCAGTCAGAAGTCTTCTGACTGGAGTGTAGACGCCTCGGCCGTTGCGCATGTTGCATCATGGGAGCGTAAGACATCGCGCGGATGCTGTACATCACCGCATTCGGTCACGTTCGATGTTATAGGGCAGTGAGCGCTTCGCCCATCCGTCGACTCTGGAGTGCAGTTTTCTTTTTTCCAATTCGACCCGTACTCCTGACTCGGTTTCCAATTCAGCAGCATGCCATCGCCGCAGGATTATTACTGACCTATCGTGTAGTTTCGCAGAAATTATCCCGCAGTCCTTGTGCACGCGGTACGGACTGTATTTCGGCGCTAAAATGGCCGGCTTTGTGCACGTCCTCTTATGGACTTTGGTGAGCGGTCCGCCCCGCTGCGTACGTCGTACGCTGACACAATTTCCACAGGGTGTTGCCGCTTGGCCGGTCGCCAAACTGTTGGAGTTTGTGCTTGGGCCCCACCATGGTATCATCTACAGACGTGCCGAGCTCAAGGAGCTCATCGCCATGCATTCAAACGGTGGGCAGCTTGGCGGCGACTTGAAGACGGACACCGTAACTATAATCGGAGGCGCTCTTGATCTACAAGAGAAAGTCAGTCATCGCACCCCATTGGTAGCATCGATTGCTCACGCTTCATCTCCGCCATCCGGCAGGTCGTAAGGCAGGCGATGACGCCCATCAAGGACGTGTTCATGCTGAGCATCGATGCCAAGCTTGACTACGAGACATTGCGCCAGGTCTGCCTGACAGGACACTCGCGCATTCCGGTGTACGAGGAGGTCGAGATCTCTGTGCCCCGACTTGTCGCACAGGTCAACATTTCCGAAGCCGACCTTATGGACGCTACAGGTTCCCGCCTAAGCCTCGACGGCAGGCAAACGAGTATTCAGAAGGTGAAGAAGATCATCGGCATCCTGCTTGTGAAGCAGTGCGTGCTTCTTGACCCCAATGGTGCGTACGGCTGTTGGCCCCTAAAAGTTTTATTTTCTCTGCAATCACGCCCAAAAGGCTAAAGGCTAATCGTGGGACGGGGGGACGCTACACTCTGTCCTGTTACTAGATGCAACGCCGGTGCGCAAAATTCCACTCAACAAAGTGCCGTTTGTGCCCAATAACGAGCCGCTGCTCGGTATCCTCGACAAGTTCCAGGAGGGTCGGTCGCATATGGCGATAGTCTCACGCTTCAGTGTCGAACGCGCAACGAGCGTGAAACAGGCTGTCAAGCGTGGACTCACCAGGCGGCTGCTCGACACGGTCCGAATTGGCGACAGCAGCGACTCGAACTCGAGCGATGACGAGACGGGCGAGGGCGAGGCCCCGTCTCCCTCGTCTCACACCCACAAGTCGCGGCCGCATAAGCCTCAGAGGCACAGTAGCAACGAAGAGACCCTCCATGATGGGTGCTCCGCCGAGATGCATGATGACGATGTGCAGTTCAGCAAGAAGGCAGGCTGTACGCGGCGCAGATCGAAGCGCGTTGCTGACGTAGAGATGGGCGTCGTCGAGGACCCGGAGGGTGCAATCAAGAAGCAGGTCCTCACCCTGCCAAAGGTCGGCGGATGGCGGGGATGGGAGCAGAGCATGCCTGCGGATGCTGTCTTGACGAAGGAGGGAATGGACGAATTCCTGCAGAGTGTTGATCCAGCGGTGATGCCGCTCGGCATCATCACCCTGGAAGACGTTCTTGAAGGTACGTAAACATTGGGCGTCAGCGTCGGGTCCTGTGTTCGCGAGGCGACCTCATGCTCTTTTCGCGTAGAACTTATCGGCGAAGAGATCTATGATGAATTCGATCCGCAGGGTCACCCAGATCTGACCTCCTACGTCCAGGCGGAGGTCAAAGTCGCACCGTCGCTGAAGCGCACAGGCTCCGCGCCTGAGCTCGTTGGACTAGACCCGACGGCTGCGACCGCCGTCGACTCGGGCATCTCCGACGCGTCCCTCGCCCCGTCAATGTCTCTTCTCTCAGTGCCCATGTCGAGGCCAATGGCGTTGCCCGCACTCCGCAATTTGAACTTCAAGGTTCCTGGCTTCCAGCGGTCCCGGAGCGCGCCCCCCACGCCCCACGACGCAAGGGGCTTCTCGAAGAAGAATAGGGACAAGGACGGCACGAAGGACAAGGTCGGGCTGCCTGACGGCCCTCCGCTCCCGCCGTCTGTTCCCGAAGGCATTGTGCCGCCTGAGGTGGTCGCGTTCTCCACGTCTGGAAGAACCAACGTTCCTTCACTCGCCTCCATCCCCATCGCCGCCTCGGAGAAGCCCGTCCCTGCCCCAGCCGACAACAGTCGCATTGCATCCGCCCTCCCTGCCCCCTTCCTCGCGGCGAAGGCCTGCACGAGTGTGCTGGGTGCGTCTGTGCCTTTGCCTTCCCTGTCGCTAGAGGGTCAGGGTACCGTCGCACCTGTGTATTCAGCTGCCGCCGCGCACGTGGGCCGCGCACGGTCTGTGCAGGCCATTGCGTCAAATCCCGCGATCGCCGTCGCCGCCATGCCATTTGGACCGCCCACGCGCAGCGCGTCTCCCGCACCGTCACTAGAGCAGGCGATTCTCCTTGAGCGCGAACGTAAGCGCCGCGCCGGGTCAAGCTCCGGCAGCCAGACCGCAACCAAGGGCGGATGGTTCAAGAGCAGTCCGCTGAATAGCGGAGACACCGTGCCCGGAGTCATTGTCGCCGAGCGCGTGAAGCGCGATTTTTGGCAGGCGGAAGGTGCCACGCCGATCTCGGAGGCTGCGAGCGCGCTCGAGGTCCTCCCTGGTGACGGTCGCAAAGCCGACGAGAAGGACGGCCAGGGCCGGGTATGATGAGCGTTGGCACGTCGCCCGGAGGTGGGGTAGTCGGCCACTCGGAATCTTTGAATAAGGCCTAGCCTGCGAACCATAAGTCTGGTGGCCTTGACTGGACATCGTCGGAGTACGAGTGGTGAATGGTGACTTGAATTGCTGTGACGTTTTGTGATGCACCGCTGTCCCGAAGTTCGCTCTTGTTTTTTTTGGTCATCTGGCTCCATGTACTTCTAGACTCTCGGGATTTGGAGGACGGAAGGTTTGAGTTGAGACTCACCGGCGGAACGTGGTACATTCCCCTAATGGCAGGCACGCCCTGTTTGAGCAACAGTATTGGGCGTACACCTGAACATAACTATTTGCGTGTGTATATGCCTTGTGTTATAGCTTTTGCGTCTCTGTCGAATATTTCCCTTTCTCGCCTATCCCTCATGCGTACGATTGTCCATGATACGTCTTCCGCTCTCGTGTATTTGCATGACGTCTACCCGCTAATTGATGTTCGATGGCTTACTTGTGGGTCCGGATGGGTGCATATCGCCATATAAGCGCTCTATATAGGGTTTTCCAAGCTCAATGCAGGCACCGCAACCATAGAATGCTGTAGATGGTCTGTATCCTTTCGCTGGTGAAGATGACTGACCGGTGAGTTTTCTCGCACGTCGCACCATGGGCTGGAATAACACTATGTTGTTCGAACCTCAGGCCTCAGGCTTCTACAAATTCCTCGACGTCGTCCATTTTTGCCGTCTATGAGCCGGAAGCACTTTGCGGATCCCCCCGACCAAAAGCTCGAGTCTAATGACGATGACGGAGCCCGTATTCTCCGGTGAGCGAGACGCTGGCTTCTACCCCAGGTCGAAGTCTGGGGAGTCTAGGCGACGAGCTTGCTTCTTCCTCCATGGATTAAATCACTGTTTGACATTGTAAAGGGTCATGGGATGGTGCTTCGAAACGTGTCTCTGATTATGCGGCGTCGAACTCCTTCCGCCGCCGCCGCTCAGCTGCAATCTACTTTCTGGCCGATAATAGGCCCACACACCAGGCCCTCGATCTACCTGCATGTGGCTGGGGAAGCTCGAGGCTAGGCTTCCATCCACATAATCTGTACGTGACAGTGGAATTCTGAAAATTCTGGCAATCGAGAACTTTTTGAGTTGGCGATACTTCCGTTATCTCCACCAGGACATTGTCGATGCGAAGTCGGAGCACGCAGATTTTCTCGGTCCGAGTGTGGTATGCAACCAAGTCAGCCAAGGCGGAACATTGAAGTTCCTTCATTGTACTCTCAGGGCACTTCGACTGTTGCAGTGGCAAGGGGTCGATCCAGGGCCGCTGCGGGGTGCGCCCCCAAAAACGGAACAGCCACTGAGTGAGTGCCAAGAGGCATCGCGATTTCCAATGCAAAGGTATCTCTTTTGGCAAATTCGGGACGGCAGCTTTCTTTCGAGAATTGCGCAACTTTGGCCGGAACTCACACTCGATGACCGACACTCAAAGTTCTCAAGTTCGCCCGCGCGTTGTCAGCGTAAGGTGGGAAGCTGCTCGTGAATGACGCTTCGTTCCGGCTTGATCGGATGCGACTTTTACGTTTGAGCTACCACGGACGCCGACCGATGCCAACCGTAAGTATTTGTCGCGCAGTCTGGGCTCCTACTTGCTCCCTACGGACTGATCGGCATGGAAATCCCAGAAGAGTCCTGCAAACTCGGGGGCGGGGCAGGGCGCCCTCGCGGCTACTGTGGCAATGGAAATTGACCTGATTCGGAGCGACAGCGGAACAATTGATCGTGACACTGGCCCTCCAGGACCCCTCGTGTTGTCGAGTGGCTCAAGCTTCCGCCGCCAACCGAAACCACTGCGATCTACGAACCCACGGTCGACAACGGTCAGATGGACCATGCCGATGGGTCACGATGACCTGGCTTACATCTCCCCCGGTTCGCGATGGCGTGAAGCTGACGCAAAAGACTGTGTGACGGAAGAAGGTACGTTCAGCCATACTCCGCAAGCCTTGACAGAATGGGTGATCCGCATCAAACCCCGCGAGCGCATAAGTTACGGAATATATAGATGCTGTGGCAGATGCGGCAATCCAAGCACCCACGCCAAGTTCGCTCATATAGTAAGATCGGCTGTTATTATTAAACGGGTGTTTCCCATGCCGGCAGATGCATGTCTAATCCTTGACAGGTTGACGGGTTGAGGAGGCAGCCTCAAACGACGTGGCTGGAACGCCCTAGCTCTTGGATTTCTTGGGCACTTGAACACGGGGCCATACGAGGATGTCAGATTTTGTCGGGAGTGTATGTCAGAAAGCGCATCCTTCATTGAACGCCAGAACAGAAAATTTGGTACAGCCATAGGGCGGTTCGTGAGCTCACGCCCGCCAGGTGCTGATTTACGGCTTTACCGACTAAATAGAAGAGGGTCATTCCAACGCAAAGTTCTCCGCAAAGAAGGGGGGGGGGAACTGAATGAGATTTGTCGTTACCCCATGCAGGCTCTACGACGGCATTCTAACAATGCGGAACAATTCAAACCCTCGTACCTCACAACTTCGCACGTCTGTTAGGCCCGTCAGACAGGCTCTCCAAGGTAATGGCTCTTTCGAACACGCGCCTCGGAAGATATTTGTCAGTTTGCCATGACAGCCATGCAATCCAAAGAAGAGGAAGATACCCACGGCGTACTTTACAAATGGTAGGGGCACGGGTATGTCCGCGTGCTCAACCGGTTCATACATCTTCGCAGGGGAAAGTGGACAGATCGGGATGAGTTTCTACCAAATGGGGGACCTCCAGAGCACCGTAACTGGCTATGAACCTGAATTAGAGGACAAAGGACTGCGACGGACGTACGGTGATGCAAGTAGTCACAATGACCACAGTCAAAGTTCGCTCCAGAACGGCCCAGGTGGAGGGTCTGCCAGTCTGGGGGAGATCATCCTTCTTAGCGTCTTGATTCCTCTGATGGGAGATCGCAAGGAGGGTCCGTCGCTGGATGGTCACCGGTTGTCAATTTCGTGGAGGAATGCGACATAACTAGAGGCGCCGTTAGCTTAGGCGAATCGGGCGAAAGCAAGCGGGGAATACATACCTGCCTGTAGAGCGCTACGAGTAGACGAAACAGTGGAAGCTGAGGGTGCAGAGAGGTTAAAAGGCTCGGATGACGGACCTTTCGTCTCACCAAGCCCAAAACACACCCGCCTTCTCCTCCTCCTCCTCCTTCTCCTCCTCATCGTACTCACGTCTACATCTTTAACCTCCTCTCCCATACACACACGCCATGGCCGCTATCGACGCTCAACCTCTTGTCTTCTGGAAGGACCTCAGCCCCAACCCTGTTCCCCTTGAGCCCGCTACCCCCTATTCTCCCCGCATCCTCATCGTTGGTGGTGGCGTCATCGGTCTCACCACCGCATGGACGCTCCTCGACAAGGGCTACCATGTCACGGTCGTCGCCAAGGAGTGGGCGACCTTTGGCAAGGAGCAGCGTCTGACTTCCCAGATCGCCGGCGCACTCTGGGAGTACCCCCCGGCGGTCTGCGGCCAGCACACCGACCTCATCTCGCTCCAGCACTCCCGCAAATGGTGCATGGTCTCCTACCACATCTGGGACGCCATCGCCGCCAAGGCCGACCTCGCCCGGGAATCAGGCGTCAGCGTCAAGCCCTCCGACTTCTTCTTCCCCTTCCGCGTCGAGGACGATGCTAACCAGTATTCGAAGATGAAGGAAATCGCCGGTTGCGGCGTCCGGGGCTTCCGCCACACCCCAGACATCATCAAGGAGCGCGATGTCAACAAGGCGTACGGCGCCGTCGACGCATACGAGCTCCTCGCCCCCGTCATCGACACCGACCGCGCGATGATCTGGCTCATGGACCTCGTGCAGCGCAAGGGCGCCCGCTTCGTCACCCGCACCATCCACGGCGACCTCCTCGACCAGGAGCAGGCGCTCCGCGCCGAGTACGCCGCCGACATCATCATCAACGCGACGGGCATCGCAGGGACGGAGCTCGCAGGCGACGACTCGTGCTACCCGATCCGTGGCGGGCTCATCCGCGTGATCAACGATGGGAAGGACTTCCCGGTCGTCGACGCGGCGCTGAGCATCTCTGCGGAGGTCGCGAACGAGATCGTGTTCCTCGTCCCGCGCAACGACAAGGTCCTCATCATCGGCGGGATCACGGAGGCGCACAAGGGCGAGCTCGACTACACGCTCGACACGCCGATCATCAAGCGCATGCGCGCGCGGGCGGAGGCGTTCCTGCCCCAGCTGAAGCGGGCGCGGCTCGACCCCGACTACCCGATCTCGCAGGGGCTGCGCCCGTTCCGCAGGCAGAACGTCCGCGTGGAGCGCGAGCTCCGCCCCGTCGTCGGGGAGTCGCTCACGAAGCACAGCCGCATCATCCACTCGTACGGGCACGGAGGCGCGGGCTGGTCGCTCTCGTTCGGCTGCGCGGCGGACGTGCTGGCGATGGTCGAGGAGGCGCTGCTCGACAAGGCCCCGACGGCCATGCAGACGGAGAAGGGCTTCTCGCCGAAGCACGAGGAGGCGCACGGGCGGTTCTCGGCGCGGTTGTAGGGTCTGGGCGGGGCTGAGGGTCTTCTCATCAGCGAGCAAAACCCGAGCATCACGTTTTGTATTGTATTTGACAGTGTCCACGACGAGCTCACCTACATGTGTACAGTACCTTGATCTGTTCCCGGTCGATTAGAATCACTGCCGTCTGTTTGTTGTCGATTATTAGCTGCGTAGCGTAAAAATTTCGCAGTTTGCAGACTTAGAACACTGGTACCAGATGGCTACTGTCGTAAACGATTATGAACTGTTAGTTAGACATTCCATCACATTGAGGCGTGGAAACGTACACGGAGCTGGGAATACCTGGTCGATGTTGAGTTTGAGGTGAATACATTTATGTGCGTGGCCGCAGTCCTCGGACATGGTCGAAGTGAGCTTGGGAAACTCGGTGGTGCATAGAAGGACGCACGTGCACGTTGAAGACCGAGCATGGGAAACTGCTGCCGCGTTTTGGACTGGTACAGGTAAAGTGACCCGAGAGTCGGAGGAGGTTGAGCACGAGTCCGAGTCGTTGCTTTCTGCGCGTCCACTGACTGCTCTGTCCGTCGTGGCGAGGCGGGCCAAAGCCGCCCAGTCGCTCTAACCCCGAGTCGAACACAACGACGATCTGCAAGTATTCTCGACGATGGCGCTCGGTTCATGATTAATATTAAGCACTGTCTTCCGTAAATGTATAGGGAAGAAGAGCAATGACTCCAGCGAGCGCGCAAGGAAGCGGCGGCGACCGTGAGGATTTGAACAGCGCCTTCCGGCCGGCCCGGGTCCCATGCGCCACGACGGCGACCAGCCCGGCGTTCCGCCTGCCCCCGCGAAATCCAATGCGCCTCTCACTTGACGCCGACCATGCTGATATCTTCCCAGCGAACGTTGGAATTTGGTCGCAATAGCGCCTCGCGGCCTCGCACTCGCTCTTCATCCTAGCCGTGCGCAGGTCCGGAGATCATGCAAGGTCTCAGGCTTCCCCGCACCATCCTGAACCTCGCGCAGCCGAGGAGGCTGCCCTCGCTCCGCGATGGCGGAGTGCCGACGGGGCCTGGGGTGGCAGGGCAGGATAGACAGGCAGACGAGACCACGATCAGCCCCGAAGTCGACGAGGAGCTCAAGCTCCCGAAGACGGCGTCGCTCGTCATCGTGTTGTTATCGAACGTACTGCTCCAGGTATGTCGTCTTTTCTCCACCAACACACCTTGGCCGCACTGCAGTGACGTGCTAATTGACCGTGGACTCATCCCTCCAGATCACGTTCTTCATCATCGTGTCGTCGTCCAATGACTATGCACAACACCTCGGAGGGTCGTCGACCTTCTCTGGTTTGGTGATTGGTATCCCAACGGCGGTATCGGGCCTCACACTCCTCCCTCTCATGCGTTTCGACCAAGGTCAGTCGCTAGCCCAGGGGAACTATGTATATGTGTCTGACCCCGCATGACCCGCAGGTGTCTACCAGCGCCCGTTGCACCTCACCTGTGCGTCTATGGTCGTCGGGAACGTGCTGTACGGCCTTGCATACCGCGCCAACTGGCTCTACCTGATCCTCCTGGGGCGCATCGTCTGTGGTTTCGGCTTCACGTTTTGGATGTACAACAAGCGGTACTGCTCGGACCCCCGGATCGTCGGTATTCGTCGTAGGACGACACTCGCCGGATGGCTCGTTCTCGGCCAGGGCCTCGGGTTCAGCTCCGGGCCGTTCTTCGGTGGTCTCCTGTAAGCCTCCATGCCGTTTGATCATCCCTCCATCCGCGAGCTAAAGCATACACAGGTACAAGGTCGGGTTTAGGAGCGCCATTTTCAACGGGTACACGAGTCCGGCTTGGGTGATGGCCGCTTGCTGGCTTCTATTCTGGGTCGCCGTCTGCATGTGGTTCGAGGATGTCCCCCGCATGCCGCAGAAGCCCATCGCCCTTCGATCGATGGTATCCTTCCCCACCACCCGCGAGAAACCAAACAAGGACAAGGGAGATTCTTCGACCACCACCGCCGAGGCCGACGTCGCCGTCTCCGGCTCACCGACGCCTCCCCCTTCCCCAGCCGCCCCCCACGGTCCCCTGCACAAGATGACACCGCAGCAGTGGGGCGTGTGCGCGACGATGTGCTGGTTCGCGATGACAACATTCTTCATCCTCGGCGCGTGGGAGTCGAACATCCCCGTGTTCACCTCGTCCGCCGACCCCGCGAACCCGTTCCACTTCTCGCCGTTCGCGGCGGGGAACCTGATCGCGCTGGGCGGCGTGTGCACGATCCCGTTCCTGCTCCTCAACCTCGGCTTCGCGCGCCGCGTGCAGGACCGTCACACGCTCGCGCTCGGCACGTCGCTCGGCGTCGCAGGGCTGCTCATCGCGGTGGGGATCCTGAAGGGGCGGAGGGTGAGCTACGGGACGCTGTGGCTGTGCTGGTTCCTCGTCGCGCTCGGGTTCAACATCGCGAGCACGGTGACGCTGTCGCTGCTGTCGAAGCAGCTGCCCGGGGAGTGGAACGGGAGGATCAGCTTGTTCATACAGTGGAGCAACTACACGGGGCGGGTGACGGGCGCGGTGTTTGGAGGGTCGGGGGTGAAGATAGGGATGCTGAATTACGTGGGGGTGCAGCTGGCGTATGTGGGGGTGGGGTATGTGATGTTCCTGACGCTGTGGAAGCACTTGAAGGCGAAGACGGGGTAGAGAGAGTCAGTGAGGATATCCATAGGGCACATGGGGTAGTGGAAGCTCACTTTCGGATCTTGTCTGCTATGTTTTGTTGTTCGATGTGCTCGTTAGACGTCTAGTCCCCGCACGTCTTTAGAACGAGATTAGATGTAGAATCTAGAAACCATGCAACCTCCAAGGTTTGGCGTGCATATAGCATGAAGCCTCCGTTGGATTGCACAGAAGGTTACGCCAGGTAAGCTGCCCTTCGCCGAAACTTGGGGCCAGATCGTGCCGCAACAAACCACCCACGCTGACTGGTCTGAATTGATAACCACCGCAGTGCGAGCTGTGATCTTGTTGTCAATACTACGGAAAGAGGCATCACTGGTGCTTGCCAGACGTGCGTCACAATGTTTGGGCCGCGATAAGGTGAGCAACACAGACAAACAATCGGATAGGCTGGGGTTGGGCAGAGCGGTGGTGCACCGTTATCGCAAGCGCCAAACGCGTCTCTTCAGGGCAGGTCTCGTCGCGACGTGGTCCTCGGCCCGAGTCGGACTTGGCCACGATGGTCTCTGCGCTTGGCCGCAGCGACTCGCAGATGCCACCAGGGGAGCCCTTGGCCAGGACGAAGGTGCCATCGTGGCATGCAGTTAGTTATGTCCTCGGTCGTCCGCCGCTTGTCCCAGGTACCCGGTTTTGTGCTGATCAGCCCGCAGGTGTCTCCCGCTTAGATAGCACAGTATACTGCCATCGTCGTTTCTCATCTCTTCTCGCGTCTGCGTACTTTGTCTTGGCACAGCCCCGTAAGCGCTCCCCCTTTTCGATGCCGCTGCTGTGGAGAAGCTGATGGACGAAGGCTGATAACAGGCACTTTTGCTCTCCTTGTCGTGACTCGCGAACTGCAACATTGATGCGGAAGAATGAAGGCCGAGGACCGGGCGAAGCTGCGCAACGCGAATGTTCCTGGATCATACATGCCTTGATGTAAGTTAAGTCTAGTAGACTGTTCAATGATAGAGGCTGACTGTTCGATGTGCGACAGTCGGCCTTCTCTGGAGCATCGGCGGATGCACGCAAACATGTCACCTTGCGACCAAGAATGGGTATCATGAATGTGGCCCTCATTGTATGTGCTGCGTCGTGGCCGTGAAATGCCTGTATTCTCCGTAGGCTGGGCTTACGCTGGCTTTGGGGAGTCTTTGAACCTCTCTATTCCTGGTTTCCTAGCCGCCTACAGCGGCGGATAACTGGGAACTCGATGGATGATAGTGGCAGGATGTGATCAAGCCGTTAGTCTTTCGAGTTGCTACTCTCGGGATCTCTTGCGTCTCAAAAACCGCATCGCTCGGTCGTCTCGCACAAGTCACCACTGGTTACTGAGATTCTGATGCAGACTAATCAATAATCGGTCTCCTTGAGCCGATGGTGACGAAAAACCGTCAAGCGTCGGATTCACGATCTCGTGTGTGACTCCACGTTGTCGTTACTGCAAACCTTGAACAATTTTCGTACTGCTAACCCGAATTACATCCTCTCGAGCGAACCAGAGTTGGCCCTTATGCTCCATGTTCACAACTAATTCCGCGCATTCCTTCCACCATCATGATCGAAACTAACACCTAGTACCCAGCCTCTTGCCTGACACCGTCAGCCGCAGATGTACCAGTTCAAGGGGCTCACCGGACGCCTCATCGTTCCTCGCTCAATGTCCCCTGGTCATTAATCATCAAGTCAGCCTGACGTTAGCGGCCAACATGTCGCTCACCACCATACTTACCCTTTGCGTCGCTTTTTCGACCATTCTTGCCGACCCGATCGAGTCGAGCCTAGGGTTCGACGCAGCCACACTGTCAAAAGTGAAGGCCAACCTCGAGAACATCGCCACACACAGGTGGGGACACTCCCTTCCTAGGTCTCGTCCCACTCCCTCTAACCCCTCGGGATGTAGTTGGGAGATCGGCACGGCGCTGGAGGCGGTGACAGAGCTGGATTGGCCTACGTTGTCCGTCTTCCATGGGACCGTTCCTCCTGCCAATCTTCCCCAATCGGACCCGTCGGATTATCTTTTCGCGAAGGTCAATGCGTAAGAAAATTATAAATTTAGCTTCCTACCTGCTCCGATGGGCCACTGATTTCCTATGGACAGTGTTGTCGACAGCATACCCAATCCTTCTACTCCAGGTCCCCTCATTAACGGGGACGGCGCCGTTGGCGATCCGGCAAGTGAGTACCCTCGGCCTGTCTTTTGCCCCACTTCGTGATGACGTTCGGCTCATCCTTCCCGTCTGCTTTTCTTTCAGGCCTCGGAGTCCCTGTACTCGTCGTCAACCTTACGCAAACCAATGCCAGCGACTCCAGGTTCGTGGAAGCCGCCAAGAGCCAACTCCAGTACCTCATCACTGGCGCGCCTCGCACCGAAGATGGCGCAATTTCCCAGCGTGCAAGTGAAGTTCAGCTCTGGTGAAGGAGATCCGTTTAGTCTTCAGTCGTCGTTGCTGTGCGCTGACTTAGAGTCGATCAGGGCCGACTTCGTGTATATGGCACCACCGTTCATCGCGTACTACGGGGCTGTCGTGGGTGGCGACGGAGGCGATGCGCTTCTCGCCGAGGCGTACCAGCAGTGCAAGCTATATCGACAGTATCTGAGGGACGACAGCGGCCTTTGGAAACACATCGTCCTCGGTTCGTGGCAGGACAGCAATCACTGGGGAACCGGTACGTCGCCCCGACTATGTCGCTTTACTATACTCCACACGGAGTTTGAACTTACCGAGGTCGGCAGGAAACGCTTGGGCCGCCGCAGGCATGATGCGCGTCGTTGAGACCATCGCTCGCTCCAGCCAGGTTGAGAAGTTCGTCGCTGAACGGGCAGACCTCACGGCGTGGATTAACGAGATTTTGACAAATGTGTGGGCCTTCCAGGTCAGGATCTTGGCTATGGCACTTATCAGAACATGGATCGTACTGATCGTGATCCATGGTCGTCGCAGCGGACAAACGGGACGCTATACAACTACATCGACCAAGACACGTCCTTCGCCGACACCTCCTCTACCGCGCTCCTCGGGGCCGTTTCGTTCCGCTATGCCCAGCTCACGGGCGACTACGTGCACCTCGAGAATGCGTACCGCGCGCTGAAGCTCATCAGGGAGAGTGTGGACGCGGACGGCTGGCTACTCGACACCGTCGACCCTATGACGTTCAACACGCCGTCCCAGCCTGGGAAGTACAGCCCCGAGGGCCAGGCGTTCGTGCTGCTCCTACAAGCCGCATGGCGGGATTTCGAGTCCTCCTGGAATAGGTAGCCCCCGTCACATGCCCTACGTTTGGCCGCCAGGGTACCGCTGTCCATGCGCCACTTCGGGTATCTATGGGGTCTGGCTGGCTATAAGTGTCTGTGGGCTTCCTTGCAGTTTACCGGGGTGTCCTTGGGCTGTCTTGCTATCGGTGTTCTCAGGTTGTCTTGTTCTCTACGCTCTGCCCGGCACCGCCCTCGTAACGTGCCCCATACTACTTACTCATATCGCGGACTCACGACTCGGACGATCCATTACTCGTCCTCATGTACTGACGGCATCTTGGCATCCTGGCGGCTCGGAAGAAGGATGGGTCCGCAACCATGCTGAAGCACATGCGTTTCTATTGTCATACTCGGACACAAGGGCAGTCCCGGCTTCGATTCGATTCTTGCGGTTGCGGTTCTGTCCCTACGCGGCTTGGAGCGGATTTCTGGTATCTTGCGGCCTCTCTCCTACTACAACCTGTCCCCATCACTTGCGGCAAAGCGGAATATACAAATATTCCTCCTATGCTGCGAGTCCCGTGCAGCGATTAGGTGTATTCTACGAGCACTTACGTGCACCCTCCGTACATACCAGCTGGGTACTGCCTGTAGCCAGGCGGCCCGGAAACCCCGCACTAGCGCACAAATTAACTCCGTCGCCGTGGCAAAGTCTTCTTCTCTTCTTGCCTCTTCACTTTTCAGAACTCGCGGGCCACATGCCCCTCGGATATACGACGGCGGCATGCCCTGCCCTGCTCGTGAATGCGCCTGAGCTGGACCAGGGCTGGAGAGACGGCAAAGCCTCGTGCCGTGGAGGTGGGCAACGCTCCCCGACTTGCGTGAAGCTTGTTTTCGATGTCTTGGTGCCGACTGCTTCTGGTTCCAATCTAGGGTCTCTTGGGGGCGCTTAGGCAGTCCGTATGTGTTCATCTCTCACTCGGAAACTTTGACTTTCATGAACGATGCCAAGACAGACACATGAGCATTATTCTTTCCCAATGAAGCTCTGTCAGTGCTATAATCTAATGGCTAACTGTGACAGGGGTGGTCCTTTGGGGCGGTCTACTCTCTGATCACTTCACTTTGCCCTATGATTGCGTAGAAGTTCAAACCATTGGCCATGGAACAGCACCGTGTCACGTACGTGCTCTTCCCTCAGGTCGCTTAAAGGGGACCCTCTCTCTTCAGGGCGATTTGCCTGCCCAGCCGGCCGAAATGTCAAGTAGGGTTTTATTGATGATCCGTGTCTTAGCTTCGGTGACCTTCTTGTCCCTCAGGCGGTGAATACATGCCCGTGCATCGTTATCATTGGGTTGGTTGGCTTCCTCCGACGGCCTCGATCCGTATGGCAGAGGTTCTTCTGCAACGTGACGGATGGCCGCCACTCGGATCGTTGGCATGCTTCGCGCCGTCTAGACCATTCGACACCGACTGGATCGCATAGCTTCAATACATATGAAGGAGAATGCTCGGTGGAAGGGAAGGTATATATATGCGCTCGAACGACACGAGTTGACCAGCAGTGGCCTTCGGTCTCTCGCATTCACCTACACCTGCACTCGCATTTCCCCCGCACACCTCTCCTTCGCGTCTCCACCTCCCGCCACCCGTCACCTCCTACCCACGATGCAGTTCAAAGCTCTCACCCTCGCCCTCCTCGCCGCCGCCTCCACCAGCCTTGCGGCGACGGTCTCCGTCTCGTACGACGAGGCATATGACAACGCGAGCGCGTCGCTCACGAGCGTCGCATGCTCGGACGGCACCAATGGGCTCCTCACCAAGGGCTTCAGCTCGTTCGGCTCCCTCCCCCAGTTCCCCAACATCGGCGGCGCTGCGGCCATCGCCGGCTGGAACGACGCCGCGTGCGGGTCGTGCTGGAAGCTGACGTTCAACGGGAAGAGCATCAATGTGCTCGCGATCGACCACGCTGGGTCCGGGTTCAACATCGCGCTCGCCGCGATGAACACGCTCACGAACAACCAGGCGGCGGCTTTGGGGAGGATCAACGCGGACGCGACCCAGGTCTCTGCGTCGGCTTGCGGGTTGTGAAAGGGGCCGATGGCATGGGGTGAGTCGTGTGTGCACGTGCGTTTATTGTTGCCGAGTCGGGCTTCTGGCTTGGAGACGGCTTCGCTTGTGGAGCGCGTGGGGCTAACGGGGACGTTCTGCAGGCCACAGGGTTCCGTGCATGATGCACGAGGGTGCTACACGGACGATGATCGGAACGATATGGGATTTTGACATGGATGCTTTGGGTTTTATAGCAATTTGGACTCGCTATGGACTCTTCTCCACTGCATACACTGTTTGTAACCGTCAATGCGCGTTGTTGTGAAGCATAGAATTGCATCTTTTACTCTTCTTGGCTCGTTGGCGGTGGCCTTCGGATGCGGCGCCTTTCGGTGTCTGGCGTTGACGAGCGACATTGTCTTCTTGCCTTCTTAGCATGGAATGCTTGCTTGATGATTCTTCCCTATGTAGAACCGCCCGGGGGTAGTTTGGTTGCAGAGGCGATTCGAAGGCGATGCCAATCAATTCGGGCCGCAATTGAATACACATACAGGATTCGGAGTCAGTGGCGCTTGGAGATAAGTCGGAGCGTGGTGAGACATCATCGTTGTCAGTATAATATTATAATCTTGCTACGCATCTGGGTTGGGTTGAATCTGAGTGGGGCACTGGTTGTTCGAGGACACGGGGTGGGGGT
>JAKLMY010000405.1:0-23099 GCA_022814645.1 Ganoderma meredithae | reverse complement strand
CTAGGTTCATCCACTAGTCGCGTAACCCCTTCCGCTACTGGCCCCAGGCCGCGGACCCGCCACGGTCAAGCAAACGCGGGATAGCGTGTGCGCTGTCAATGATACAGAAGAGAAGCAAACCTGTATACATAGATACTGCCAATACACGAGATAATAAAAAAAAGAAAAAAAAAAAAGACGGCCTTGACATGCCGAGGCGCGAATTTCTACACGTGGACGTTCGAATAGGCTACTGACGTCGATTTCCCTCCAAAATGATGGGTATATGCGTGGCTCCTTCCTGGGGTGTCGATGTTCCCGCTACTGTCAATAGGAGTTACTGGCATGTCAAGAACATGATCAGTTAGTATTAAATTTACCTATGCCAGGGCCCCGTTGTGCCAGATCAAGCGGTCCAGAACAGGCTCTCCCGTGGTGCATGGGGTCAATGAAGGCGATAGATATGACGGTGTCGAAGCAGAGTGGAGGCAAATGGCATCTGCTCGTGGCATGGCGCAGCTTGATCGGCAGGAGAGTCCCACGCTTGTGGACCGTAATGGGTCCCAGCTTGACAGTCACCTAAAAATATAATACTTACTGGACGCAGACCTCCTCAAGCCACGATCGCACGCCAGATCACAGCACCCTCCGACATCTAGAGGTCTGGACGAGCCAAAACGGTGACAGAGCCATAAGAAAGATGATACACAATGGATCTGGAGCCATTTCAAACGCGGGAGAGTCAGACCGACCGAGCTTAGCACTTCAAGTTGGTGCCAGTGGGAGGATGGTCACACTGGAACATGGTGAACAATAGCGATGCGCGAGCGGCCGCTCAGGTGGACGTGACGCAGCGAGAGTGAAGCAAGGGAATTGTGAGTATAGCGCAGCACAACAATACCAGTACAAGTAGCGATGAGTAGATTCATGTAAACGTGTACGTACAGTAGCCCTGATGATTGCGTTAGCGTTAGCGACGATGCAGGATGGGGCCAAATGTAGGGCATGCCTCCATCGCCCTCTGCGAGAGCTCGTAAATGAACGTGATCGTAAATGCTCCAAAGCCGGTCATGTTGCGAGAGATTGCCATAAATGAGTGGTAATAAGTTATCGGACGCTGGTCTCAAACGCCTTTCAGAGCTTCTTGGTAATTGCGACGGAGAAGTCGTCGAAGAACGCCTTCTGGTCCTTCGGCGTCGCCCAAGTCGAGTCACTACCTGTGCCAAACAACCCATATCAGCCACAGCCGTGCCCAAACCCGTGGCATATATCCACCGCTTATCTCAGGCTGGTGGATCAAAAGGCACTTATACTCACCTCCGAAGAACGACTGCATCTGGATCCCCCGGATGCGCCCCGACTCCGCCGTCCTCAGCACCAATCCAGGAACAGTGAACACGTTCTTCCCGTCGACGAACAGCTCGAGCTCCCCGTTCGCCTCCCCCACGTCGTTGAGCCTCACGCGCTGCCCGATGACCGTGCGCTTGCCCGGGGTGAACGTGAACGCGCCGTACACGTCGTTGCACTCTGATTTTGGGGGCACCTTGCACATCGCCTTGTTCTGTGGGGCGCCGGGCGGGAGGTACGTGAATATCTCGCCCGCGCCCTCGCGCCGCCACATGAAGCGCGCGGAGAAGCAGCTGTTGTCGCGCCGCCCGCCCGAGCACCCGGTGGCCTCCTTGTCGCTGTCTCCACCGTCTGGTAAGTAGGATAGCGATGTTAGTGTCGTTCAGCTGATGAGGTCGGACGGGGAGGTACTTACAGAGACCGGGGAGCTTCCCGCCTTTCACGAAATTGAACCCCTTCGGGAAGAAGACGGAGTAGGAGAGAGTGGCCTCCTGAGCAGTGGTCAAGTCCACCTTCTTCGGGCCCGCGGCGTAGAACGAGATCCCGCCCTTGGGCGTATGCGAGGGGTTGAAGGAGCCCTTCGGGTAGCTGGACTGGATCGACGTGATGCCATCGGGTGCCTTGACGATCTCGTGCGTGAACCCCTTGATCAGCTTGGTGATGTTCAATGTCGCATCGATGAAGGGCAGGGCATTGGAGACCTGCTATGAAACAGACCATGAGGGGGAGTTAGAGATAGGGAAGAGGGCGGCGTCAGAGGTAAGAGGAAGAGCGGAGACCGTCGACGCGAGTTCAAAAGCGAGAGCGATCGTGGCGAGCATATTAAATATCTGAACAGTGTGAGGATAGCAAGAGAACGAAAAGGTACAGAACAGCTGTATAGGCGAATACTTGGCAGCAGAGAGGAACTAGTGGCGTCGAGCAAGGAAACACCACCCTGCCCGACCCCACCTTTATACGGTCCATTGTACGGAGCAAACGCTGCGGAGCGTCACGCCCTCAATATCAAAACACAGAACCGGACCGCCCACCTCTTGAAATTGTAATGGTGAGGGGGCAGGGAGACGCCCATGCCATAAACGAGGACAGCCCCTCGCTGAAACTGCTCGCGGTTCCCCGGATGCCCACACCGGGGTTCAAGTTCAAGTTCAATAACTGAAATACAGTCTCAAATGGTCGAGGAAGCGGTCGACGTCCCGGTGAAACCTTGCGGCGTGAGTCTTAATGGGGATAGGATGGTCAGATTAGATCATGAACTTACTAACGAGAGACGAACAGCCACCTCGTCACGGTCATGCACCGCAAGCAGAATCATATCCAACGCGTTACGCTTCAAAGTGAGCATACTTATTCCTTGCGCCATCTTTGCGTTAGGAATGTCTCCACGAGCGTTGTTCCCGACCGGCACGGGTCCTCCCACCATTCTGGAATGATGGCCGCAGAACGAAGAGTCGGAGGACCGCAGAACAGCGATCCAGGAATGAATACGATAGACATCATACCGCCCAAGTATACCAACAGATATACGTGCAGTAGTCTGGCCAAACGTAGGCCGCATGGGATACAGCGTCGTCCGGCGAGCGTGTCGCCCTGTGCCAGCGCATCGAAAACGCCGTCAACTTGATCATGAACGCCAACTAGGACTGTCCTGACGTTACATGTACCTGGAAGAAGTCTTGGTGCGTGCCACAAATACTACGAAATGGAGAGGTGAAACGGCATTCCGACACCGGTTCCAGGAATTGCATTGCTCACCATGGCCAGTCTCCGTTCTGCATTAATGCGTTTGCAATGACATCCGAGGGTTCCTACAAGATGCCGATGCGGCGTCATTTCTTTTCTTGTGACCGCGATGGTGCGCTCACTGACGATGAGTGGCTTATAAGTGCACTAGGGATGAAGCTCTATCTACCCCCGAATCACGGGAACCTCGTATACAGTCACAGTCTCCTCTTGAGGAGATTGAGCATCTAGCTCAACGACAGCAGAACGGCACACAGTAGCGATGCATTGATGTGTACAGGTGTGTGTGAGTAAGTGTACAACTTGGATGGTTGCGTCAGTCATGGTGATACAGCAAGATGAGGTAGGACGGATGCTATGGCTCCATCGCTCGCGGCGAAAGCTCGGACGTGAATGTCGAGGATACTGTAACTACGGTGACTCGGAAGCGGGTCATGGTGTGCCGCCACTGGCATAAGCACAAGCGAGTGGCAATAAGTTAGTCGTGAAGGGCCGAGAGGTGCGTTCAAAGCTTCTTGGTGATGGCCACGGAGAAGTCGCCGAAGAATACATTCTGGTCCTTGGGCGACGCCCACGATGCGTCGCTCCCTGCGCCCCGGAACCAAACCACGTTAGCACATCCATACTCGCGGCTCGACAATCACACCGCATGTACCCAGAAAGAAAAAAGACGCTCACCCCCAAAGAACGACTGCATCTGGATCCCCCGAATCCTTCCAGACTCCGCAGTCCTGAGCACAAGGCCAGGAACGGTGAACACGCTCTTCCCATCGACGAACAGCTCGAGCTCCCCGTTCGCCTCCCCGACGTCGTTGAGCTTCACGCGCTGCCCGATCGTCGTGCGCTTCCCCGGCGTGAACTTGAACGCGCCGCGCCCGACGGACGCCCCGAAGACGTCGTTGCACTCGGATTTCGGGGGGACCTTGCACACCGCCTTGTTCTGTGGGGAGCCGGGCGGGAGGTACGTGTAGAGCTCGCCTGCCCCATTCGTGCGCCACATGAAGCGCGCGGAGAAGCAGCCGTTGTCACGCCGCCCGCCCGAGCACCCGATCGCCTCCGCGTCGCTGTTGCCGCCGTCTGCACGCATTCGGTCAGTTGCACTGTGCACTGCTCGTGCACACGGAATGGGGACTTACAGAGACCAGGCAGCTTGCCGCCCTTGACGAAGTCGAAGCCGTCCTCGAAGAGGACGGAGTAGGAGAGGGTCGCCTCGGCGGCGGTGGTCAAGTCCACGTTCTTAGGGCCGGGGGCGTAGAACGAGATGCCTCCGCGGGGCGTGGCGGAGGGCTTGAAGGAGCCCTTGGGGTACTTGGACTGGATCGAGGAGACGCCGTCTGGCGCCTTGACCACCTTGTGTGTGAGCTCCTTGATGTCGTCGGTCGGGCGGAACGTTGCGTCGCTGAACGGCACCGCGTTGGATCCGGAGATCTGCTGCGAAACGGACCAGGAGGACGAGGAGGCGTCAGATACGGGGAAAAGGACGGACGTCGCCCGGGAAGTTAGAGCGGCGTTGGGGGTAAGAGGGAGCGCGGAGACCGTGGACGCAAGTCCGAGAGCGAGAGCGACGGCGTAGAGCATTTTGAATATCAGACAGGTGCAAGGAGCGTGAGTACAGCGAGAGAGCGGGATGGTACAGCACAGCTGTATGGGAGTATACTGAGCAGCAGACCAGCGGCGTCGAGCGAGAAAACGCGAAACATCTCAGTCTCCCTTTATACCGTCTAGGGCGCGTAGCAAGGCTGGGAGGTGTTGCGCCCCAGGAACAATAGCACAGAACAAAGGACCGCCCGTGCCTTGAAATTTGAAACGGTGATTGGTCCAGGAGACGCTCGATACACAAGAACTGTTCAAGGACAGCCACTTTCTTGGCAGAGCGCCTATGTTCACGGATGTCCACATAAATTGTATTCTGCAGTTCTCGTGAAGGGTTGCCAGGACCTCTCGTGAACCAGGTCGACCTGGTGGTAGGCCTTCTCGGGGAAGGCCTACTCGTAGCAGGTCTCTTCACGAGCAGCTTCACAGGACGGGCACTGGAAGAATGCCGAATGAAGAATGGACAATCCCCGTCGCACTTCGCGAAGTGGGCACGGTAGCCAACTCATCCATACATCTAGATGAGCGCAGGCTTTTGGACATCAGTGAGTTGGAGATAACTCCGTGAGCGCTGACCGTTCTCCCAAGCGACTACGATTCCTGTCGTCACTCGGTGAAGATGGCAGCAACCGCCCACCGAGGCCAATCTGCAAGAGAACCACAGAACTGCGAAGCCCATATAAAATGACGTCTAAGTCATGCGCCCACTGAAAGCAGTAGATACTTGCAGGTCTCGCCAAAGCCCAGGCCACGTGGGGCGCGGCGCCGGTCGGTGAGTGTGTTCGCCATGCCGGTGCATCGAAACAGGGCGGGTTGCCGTCATCTCCATCTTCGATATGGACGTAGAGACGAGTTGGTGTTTGCCATGCCAGAGAGGTGGTTCAGTGCATATCTGCAGAGTAGAGCGAAAGAGCGTCCCAGTAATAGGGATCTCGGTGCTTACCGCCTGTTGTCCATGAATTCCGCTCGAGGCACCACCGTCGAGTACACGACATCTGTTCCACAGAAAGCGAAGCTATACACACCGTCTATGGCGATGTTTGATGAGGCCGTGACGTACTATGTATTGGCAGCTTGAGTTCCCAACGAGTTGATTTGAGATATTACAAGTTGCCAGTCATGATGCCTAGACAGGGCCGAAACGGCCAGTCTTGACGACAACTGATGGCGGAGAGAGCCTTACATGGATGGCATGATCGGTAGAACGGAGGAGCAAATGATATGAAACAGGACCATGGTAAAGTTGGCCGTTAAACCGAAAAGGATGGAGTCGTGGTGGTGGCCGTGCCACAGCCCTGGATTTGTCTGCACAGCCCCCCGGGTTGTGTTCGGGGAGCCGGACCGGGAGACTGACGCCCAAGCAACGCGAGGGACTCGGAGGCGCTCTCACAACTTTGTCTGCCACTGTTCTGTCATGTACAAGTCTTTCATTTCTGTCGTGAATCGTTGATTACAAGTACAACGAGGTGAGGACAACAAGCAAGAGTCGGGGTATATAATGAGACCGATAACAATCTGAGAATCTGTCTAGCATCTGAATCGTGAGAGGACCGATAGCGAGAAAAAAATAAAAACTTCCAGCGCGTGAGCACTGAACGCGTGAACCCCGGGTAGGACTGTGGAGCTCGGAGAGTCGTGAAGATCGTGTGACATAACACGCTACGCCAGCGCCCTCAGCAAGCTCTCACAGATCCTCCGTAATGGCGACGGAGAAGTCTGAGAAATACACTTCCTGGTCCGTCGGCGACGCCCACGAGGAGTCCGAGCCTGCGAAACAAAGAAACAAGGGAGGAATCAGCACCATGTGGACCCAAGGAGCTTATCCAGCGGCCAGCGGGCAACTTTGAGCTACGCCCCGAGCGCGAGCTTAGCGATCCTCGGGCCGCGCCGTCTCTGCGCAAAGCATGCGGAGAGGGGAAAGGAAATCCGAAACTCACCCCCAAAGAACGTCTGCATCTGGAGCCCGCGGATCCGTCCCTCGTCGCTATCGCGCAGCACGAGCCCCCCAACGCTGATCAGGCTTGCGCCGCCCACGAAGACCTCGAGCTCCCCGTTCGCGACGCCCGCGTCGTTGAGGCGCACGCGCTGCGCGATCGTCGTGCGTGCCCCAGTGGCGAACGTCCACGCGCCGCGCCCTACGGACGCGCCGTACACGTCGTTGCACGTCGAGAACGGCGGGATGTCGCACACCGCCTGGTTCTCCGCGAAGTCGGGGGGCAGGTACGTGTAGAGCTCCCCTGCGCCGTCCGTGCGCCACATGAAGCGCGCGGACCAGCACCCGTCGTCGCGCCGCCCACCCGAGCACGAGACCGCCTCGGAGTCGCTGTCGCCGCCGTCTGTGGATGGGAAAGCGTCGAGTTAGTATGCGTATACGTACGAGGATTCTCGTGGGAGGACGATGGGGCTCGGAGATGGAGATGGAGATAAGGGGGGCACAAGTACTGGTCGGAGAGGGATGAGATGACGCACAGAGGCCCGGGAGCTTCCCGCCCTTGACGAACTGGAAGCCGGCGGGGAAGTAGACGTCGTAGCTGAACGTGGCCTCCTTCGCGGTCGTGAGGTTCACGTTCTCGGGGCCGGGCGCGTAGAACGAGAACCCGCCCTGCGGCGTGTGGCTGAAGCTGTACGAGCCCGCGGGGTAGATCGCCTGCATGGACAGCTGCCCGTCGGGCGCGGCGACGTATGAGTGCGTGAGCGCGGAGATGATGTTGTGCGGGCGGAACGTGGAGTCGGCGAGCGGGCTGGGGCTGGGGAGGTCCTGGTCGGTAGTCCAGAATTTCTTCTGAGGAGAGACGGGGAACAGGGGGCCTCCTACGTCGGCGCGCGCTGAGAGGTCGGGAGTGGTAGGGGTCGGCGCGAGGACATATGCGTGGGCCGGGAGAACGACAGCAAGGACGAGAGAAACAGTAGCAAGCATCGGGAGCATAGCGTACAATGGAGTGTGTCTGTAGGAGGGCGAAAAAGTAGGGCTGGTTGTCCGGCGGTGTCATGTTCCCTAAACATGGCCTTTTATGCTGCGCGATATGTCTCCGGACGTACGGGGGGCAGCAATGTGCATGAGGGAACGGAGGCCGCATGGACGTCTTGGCAACCATGCTGGTGAAGGGGATCACATGGAGAGAGAGCATGCGCTCCTCCGAAGTTATGCATAACAGGCGTTTTGGGGATGTAAGGGGCGCATGAAGCAGACGGAGGGAGAATGGGCGGATGCTGTCACCTGGGGAGGGGTCTCAGGTGGCACAAAACCAAGACAGAGCGGGGCACCTCTTGATTGGCCCGATGACTCTAAAATTGAAAACTTGCACGGAGAAGCTTCATAGAAACCGCTCGCATCCACAATGAGCGCGAGTTAAGCTTCAAATATGGACGAGGGCCTGATGTGAAGCGTCTGTCGTGAGTACTCGGGTTGGTGGAAAGTGGCATTATGCGCAGGATCAAACTCACATCTGCACGGCGCCGTCGCGAGAAGACTCAGTATTTAATCCTGCAGGCGATCCGTGAGATAGAGGGGGGAAGTAGTCGGGGGATGGAAACGCAAACCTTATCATTCACCGGCCAATATCGCATGAAACTCCGCGGTAATACCGGCAAACTAGCATTACAACGATACCTGAGTGTCACGATTGAGGGTGGTAGGATAGAACGTCGGGACAACATTAGCAAAAACATCACCTTCATGCCAGAGAGAAGCTGTTGAATGCATCCCAAGCCTGAGTCTGGTGGCCCTGTCGAGTCCGAGCAAGTTCAAGTCCGCTTCCAGGGAAGACATGCGTCAGTATCCTTAGGATCATGATGGTAGGAGCTATTTGAGAGGATTGTTGAAAGGAGGCATCACGAGTGACGAGAGTAATGGGGCCGAGTGATGTCCTAAATGCTTGGGTTGTGGTGACCACGACCACCAGGTAAGTTACTGGAAGCCAACACCGCGATAACGTTTCCACGTACGACGAAGTTGAATGGACTGGCGCCGGGACAGTGACGGTCTCTAAACGAACTCTACACGGTCACTGATTCCTTCACAGCAACCTTTACCATAATGCAGCACATGTTACACTGATATGCACCCCGTGCTCCGGAAATGTGAGCCACCCACCTCCGTCCTAGGTTAACGGTAGTCTTCGTGTAAGCAGAGGCCATCGTCATCGTTCCATGCTGGAACTGGTAAGTTAAGTTTAAGTAGTACCACTCATGTGGCAAAAATCCTCGTGACGAGTGGAGTGTGCATCCGCCGGGAGTCGAACCCGGAGCTAGGCCATGGGAAGACCCAATGTTACCGCTACACCACGAATGCCTTCTACTATTGCCACGACTATTCATATAGAGGAGTTTTTACGCCGTGGTCGGCTGTGCCATGAACGCACGGTTCCCGTTGGTGACCGTGTAACCAGCCCTGTTCAACTCCTTCCGACAACCACAACATTCATGAAGAGAAGGGCCTCGTTGATAGGTCGCCCCAGTCCTTTCCACGCCGGTGTCACCCTTTTCGAACCCCATGACGCCGCCGCAGGAACGACGGTTCGACGTTCAAAGCGACTGAGGGTCGACGTTGCAGCGGTCACCGGAACTTCACTCCCCACACCTGGACCAGAACACCCGGGTTCCCGCAACCAGACGAATGGCCCACACTCAACCACACCATCCCCTCCGCGTCCTGATGACGCGGAGTACAGAGGATCTGCCACTCCGCCCCCAGTCCGCAAGGGCCCGAAGAATGCTAGAACGACGAAACACGCAGCAGCTGACACTGTCATCGGTGCACAAGACGCGACGGACGACCCCCCCGCGTCCACCTCGACTCCCCCAGCAGATGTGAATAATGGGCGCCCGAAACCGAAGCGCGCCTCGTCGTCCCGGAAGCCGAAGGCCATCCCGACCGCTCTCGCGACGCCGCACCCCGCCCCAGCGCGCTGGCGCGAAGCGTACGACGCCGTGAAGCGCATGCGCGCGCACATCGTTGCGCCCGTCGATACCATGGGGTGCGAGCAGGCGCAGCTCAAGGAGCGCGAGCCCAAGGTATGCATGCGCGCGTTCGCCCCTTCTCCCACTCCGAGCCGGGGTGTCGCGCTCGCAGCTAACACTAGCACTGACGCTGACATCGACTCCGCGACAGAACCAGCGCTTCTCGACGCTCGTCTCGCTCATGCTCTCGTCGCAGACCAAGGACGAGGTCACAGACGCGGCGATGAACAAGCTCCGCGCGGCGGTGGGGGGCACGCTGTCCCTCGACGCGTTCCTCCGCGCCAGCGAGAGCACCATCGCCGACGCGATATGCAAAGTCGGCTTCTGGCGGCGCAAGACGCAGTGAGCTGAGCTCCTTGTCCCCCAGCACAATCACGATATCTCCGCTGACGTGCGGCGCACGATGTCCAGGTACATCAAGCAGGCTGCGCAGAAGCTGCAGGACGAGTTCGGGGGCGACGTCCCCAAGACGGTCGACGAGCTCTGTTCGCTGCCCGGGGTCGGCCCAAAGATGGCGTTCCTGGCCCTGCAGGTCGCGTGGAAGCTGTGCGTGCAGCGGCGGTCTTCCCGTTACTCCCTAACTATATGCGTATCTGTGTTGACGAGGTGCTATGACTGCAGGAACGTCGGGATCGGGGTCGACGTGCATGTGCACCGCATCACCAACCGGCTCGGATGGCACAAGCCCCCCACCAAGAATCCCGAGGAGACACGGTTCGTCCGACGGCGAGGCTCGCGATGACGCGCGAAGCGCTGTACTCCTGTCGCTGACCACCCCATACAGGCTCAACCTGCAATCCTGGCTTCCCGTGGAGCTGCACCCCGAGATCAACCATTTGCTCGTCGGCTTTGGCCAGGTGCGTGCGTGCCTGTTACAGTATCCTGATCACTGTCAATTCGCCTCGAGCTTCCCTCTCCGTCTTCTTGTCGGTCTGGGGCGTGGTGCTGCGGCAGGCAGCAGGCCCATCCGTCTTGTGCGCTCGTACTCACCATGACCGTGACGCCTCCCACACACCTGCTAGACGATATGCGCGCCCGTGGGGCCCAAGTGCGACCGGTGCGAGCTCAGCGACGGGCTCTGCCCGAGTGTCAAGAAGGAGTCGGGGTCGAGCAGCAAGAAGCAGGCCCAGAGCAAGAAGGGGAAGGGGAAGGGCCTGGCGGCTTCTCCGAGTCCCGACGCCGGGCCGAAGATAGAGGTCGAGCTCGAAGAAGACGAAGACGAAGACGAAGAAGTAAAAGAAGAAGGCGAGCGAGAGGAAGAGAAGGAGGAGCGCAAGGGCGTCGACGTCAGGGCGCTCGCTGCGGCACCGGAGCGCATCTCGCCACAACCGGACGTCCCCGTGAAGATCGAGGAGACGTCGTAGGTTCTGAGTGTCCTCGAAAGAGAGCGGGACGAGAAGGTCGGGCCCACGCGGAGCCGAAGCTCTATCGCGATTCTTGACAAGTTCTAGCTTCTAGCACTACTGATACATCTACTGTACGTATGCTTTCCTCGACTCTTGCTTTCCTGCTGCACGTTTCTGTTTTGCGCTATCTTGGTGTCTAATCTCCCCTACCACGTAATGTTATCTTGCGTCATACCCTTCCGTACCCGTCAATCTTTTGCGCCCATTGGGACGTTGCCCTCGAGATTTTCGCTTTCACGCCAGGTTCAGCGCCGCGTCCCAGAAGCCCTTCTCCAGCCTTGTGCACCGCTCCCAGACCCCGCACCACTCCGCGAACCGCCGCGCGCTCGGCGCGTCCTCCGCCCCCAGCGTCTCGATCGTCTCTGTGTGCCCCAATATCAATCCCCTCCGTCAGCAAACACCACGACTGAGTCTCTCTGTAGCACACTGAGGAGAGAGAAAGGATGTGAGCACGCACCGATGCCGAGGCGGACAGCCGCCTGGTACTCTCTGCCGGAGTAGTCCTCGATCCAGCGGAGGTACGGGTTGCCGTCGAGGACGACCCAGGTGCGCGGGCGCGCGGCCTCGCGCTGCAGCCACAGCCCCACCTCGCCGTACCCCAGCAGGCACGCCGCGAGCGCCATGATCAGCCGCGCGCTGTCGCCTGCCGGCCCAACCACCGGTCTCCGTTAGCTACGTCTGTACGGGTGCGGAGAGGAGGGAGAGGACGGAGAGAGAGAATGAAGGGGAGGGGAGGAGGGAGGAGGAGGAGGAGAAGGGACGGACCTTGGAGGCCGACGTCGAGGAGGTACGCGCCGTACGCGGTCGTGGAGGGCGACTCGGGCGTGGCGGCGAGCTGGGCCTCGCTGATGCCCCACTGGGCGCAGAAGGCCTTGTGCGAGGCGACCTCGTTGATGACGTTGATGATCGTCTGCGTCGCGGACTGGATGGACCCGAACGTGGCGGACTTCGCGGCGAGCAGGCTGTGCGTGTGTGTGGAGTGGTCTGGTGAGCTAGGAGAAGAGCGGAGAGCGCGGGGCGCGGGGAGGGGAGAGGACAGTACCCGTATGCGCGCGCGTAGTATTTGAGGTAGAGGTAGTCCTGTCTGGTCCGGCGCTCGCATGTGAGAAGGAGAAGGAGGTGGGGCCTAAGAGAACAGAGGGACGGACTTGATGAAGTGCAGGAAGCACTCCTTGGGGAGCGTGCCCCGCGCGAGCTGCTTGACGAAGTCGTGCTCGACGTACTCTTTCCACGTCTGCTTTGACGACTGGATCAGGATCCGGGTGAGCGGGTGAGGGTTGCTCGGCGTCCGCCTGTCGATATGAGGCGGTGAGGGCCACGAGCATATATAACGAGTTCATTCGCATTCGCACTCACCGAGGAATAAGGCTCCTCGTCAGCGCATGCATGTGGTTCAACGGGCCATACCCGCTCCCCACCGGGAAAGCCGTCTCGATCCCTATATGCGTGTAAATCGTCGCCTGCCGAACGGCCTCGAGCACTACACAAGGTCAGCCACATCCATCTCGCCCCCAGAGCAAGCGAGGGAAGGTACACACTAGACTCCCCCCTGCCAAGCAGGGCAGCGATGGCAGCAGCGAGCGTGCAGCCCGTGCCATGCGTGCTCGTCGACTCGATCCGCGGGCTGACGAAGAGCGTCGCCGCGCCTGAGCTCTCCCTTAGCACGTCGACGATCAACGGGCGCGCGCCCAAGTTGGCCTCGTTCACCTGCAGGATCTCCATGTTGTCGTCCAGGAAGCTCTCCAGCACGAGCCCGACCGCGGGCCGCGCCGCGCGCACCCTGCGCACGTCCGCGAAGGTCGCGCTGATGTGTCCGCCCTTGACAAGCACGGCGTTGATGCCGAGCCCTAAGAGCCGCTCCGACGCGGAGAGCATGTCCTCGAGCGTGGCGATGGTGGTCGGCGTCAGGCCCGAGTCGTCTCCGGGGACGCGGGAGAGGAGGAGCTCGGTCTCGGGCATGTTGGGGGTGACGAGCGTCGCGAGCGGGAAGAGCTCCTGCACCATGACGTCGACCGCGCCTGGGTGGAGGAGGGTGTGGCCGGATGTGGAGACGGAGACGGGGTCGACGACGAGCGGCGGCATTGGTCGGCTGCCGGTGAAGTGCGCCTTGAGCGTGTGGGCAATCCGGCGCGTGTGCTCAGCATCGTAGAGCATCCCCGTTTTGATGGCTTTGAATTCGATGTCGTCGAGCACCGCTGTCAGCTGGATCGTGCGTCCATGTCAGTATTTGTGCGAGAGCCTGAGCGACGGGGGAGCTGCAGACCTGCTGCTCGAGGAACTCGGGGGGCGTTGGGTGCACGCCGCGGACGCCGTGGGTGTTTTGCGCGGTGAGGGCGGTGATGACGGACGCGCCGTAGCATCCGAGTGCCATGAACGCCTTCAAGTCTGCCTGAACAAAAAACGCGGCGGTGAGTCTCATGCATGGTATGACATCATCGTTTCCGTGCGAGCGTTGAATATGACTCGAAACTGTGAATGTCGGGCTGACCTGGATACCTGCACCGCCGCTGGGGTCTGAGCCGGCGATGGTGAGGACGGCCGGAGGTGTTGTTCTGTCCATGGTCTCCTGCAAGGACGGGTACCCCAGATGAGGCTGGTGGTCGGAGTTGGATGAACTTCTCGGACTCAAGGCCAAGTCACATCTCCACGATCTCCGGGCCGGCGCCTGTCTGGGCGCGTCCAGGGTTCCTATTGGCTCGCACTTGAGCTCTGCACAACCACAAGCCGGAGTATTTCATGGGCCGCAATTCGTTCAAGAGTGCCAGATGCTCACCATAAAGCCTCTCTTCACAGCGTCAAGAATCGTCCCCTTGCTTAGCGCCCCCATGATGGTCCTATGCATGACGATCTCCGAGTCCACTACGAAGACAACGCGTCATCGACTGGGACTCACTGCGACAGGGCGGGGGGCCTGCGATTGATCAAAGGGTGCCTCTTCCAGTGAACTTGTGCAGTATGTAAACGGAACCGGTACAATTTTCAGAGCATTTTCGTCGCATCAAGTCCGAAATTATAGGGCTCGGCACCAACTCCACCACTGGCTACACCAGGGAGCTCGGGCTCGTGCGCCTTGCGTTTTGAACGAGGATTGGTGAGTGGATCGCGCTCATTACTCCAACATGTCAAACTTGGGACTGACGAAACATTCAATTCTGGTCTACACATTCCACCAGATGGAGTCCAGGCGATGTTTGTTCGGGGATGTATGTTCCGGCTGTCAAACCTCCCCCCCAGTGTTACATAAGATGGCCCGAGAGTAAAGGCTTGCCAGTGGCCACAGGCACAATCGCTCTCATTTGCCCTGTCCTTTCACTGTTCCGGGAGGCCCTTCGACCCTCAACAAGATGCCTCCTTCTACGCTTCCATGAAAGTGAACCTTTGATTCTGGAAACTTGAAGCACGTCAGGTCTGTCAATTGCAACGCGACTGACCACTTGGCATAGTTTCAGACGAAATGTTGCTTCGTCTAAGTGACCGATAGGCTTGGATATACAGCTGCGACTTCATTCGCCATCTGACTTAGTGTTGTCTAGCATTTTTTGTCTATGACTGGCTAGCGACGCTACCTCGTGAGGTGCATCTGTTCTGGACCGGAAGGACAGGGAGGTTGCTTCCCGCGGCCTTGTACTTCTTGAACAAGTACTTGAACGTCCTCGCGATGATTGAAACGTCCTCACGATGATTGCGAGCATGTTCCTATATGTTCCACTGTCCGGCAAGGTATGTACACTCATCTACTTACCGATCCACTGATCATGATCTGATTCCGCGGCGACAAAGAGGTGCGTCCCAGTTGAATACTCGTGATACTGTCTCTCTCCCTGCCAACTCGATTCGTCGACCCCAGTTGCACCAAGGTGGATGTCCTCGCCTCCATCCTCACATTTTTATCCGTCCTTCCACCTGCAGGTAAGAATGCAATTCACGCGGCCGACTATATGCGCCCCGATCGAACTCAAAGTTGATGCCACTCCGAGTCTAGTCTTCGCCGGATTTCGGGCGTATGCATTGACTCAGCGGCGCTGGCTTGCGGTCGTTGTCTTCGTCCTCTCAAACATCCATTTTATCACAAATATGGTGCGTCGTATTTCACGTCTGCTCGATAGCAATGCCGCATATATATAAAACACCCCAATTAATTGCAGGTGTCCTTGCTGCAGTTTCCTCTTTCCGACGTCGATATCTCACCTTGGGAGTGCATTGAGTGCACTACCACCCCACTGTCCCTTAATCGGATGTATGTCGCCTGACGAGCTTACCCTCCCTCTCTGTAGCTGCGCTAATCATGGCGTAGCAGTTCGTACCGTGCTGCATAACAGGGCGAGCCGACTAGTGTGCTGATATCCAGTCGGCAGTCGTCATCGTGGACCGGGTCTCGGTCTTGGCGGCAGACGTTATGCTCGTCGCGATCACTGTGAAAGTTGCCTGACTCCCGTATCGCAACCTCTATCTCCCAGGTTAGAACCGCAGGAAGCAGGGGGCTCGCCTCGATTATGGCGTCCAATGGCAAGTCCTGTCATTCCTCGTTTCTTCGTGATCCGTGCTGAACCTTGCGCAACCACGATTCGCAGGCATAACCTACTTCGTATGAGCAGGCTTCCGCCACCCGTCCCCAAAGCGAAACCTACACGTCTAACCTACTAACCTGATGTGGAACAGCGTCCTGTCGGTGCCGAACCTGCTGCACCTAATTTTCACCCCAGTCTTGGTGGGTCTCCAACCTTTCTTATCAGTCGCTCTTCCTCAGCATTGATATGGCCCACATCATCATAATCATCATCATCCTTCAGGTGGCAACCGATGGAGAAACCAGTCTCATAACAGCATTCACAGCCCCGTGCGCCGCCCGTCTAGCAATACTTCGCTGCACTGGAATGCTCATCGTGGCTCTTTGCCTATGGCTCGGACCAGGCTTTCACCCGTGCTCGTATCCCACGTCCTCCTCGACCTCCAAGAATGTCACCAGAGAACAGCGATCGGGCTGGCAAGCGGCGGCCCCCTGCATATCTCTAACTCCGACCCTGAGTCGAGCTGCAGAGTGAGCGGCGGCTGTTCGATGCATTTTGTACAGCCCCCCGCGCTCGGTTCGCTTGACGCCACGTGCACGTTGGCTCTGGATGGTTGTGATGATGATTGGGAGGGAGATGAGCATTGAGGCCTTGAGGAGGGCGTCGAAGATTATTATGCCAGCCTGGCTTTTAAACGCTCTCAAGGACTCTGCGAGCCTATCGAGGACTCGCAGATCGAGGTCGAGTTGGTAGTCACGGAGGTCCCTGGAGGAGATCGCAATGCATGGTTGCAGAGGGATAGTAGAGTGCTGACGTCAAATGAATGGTCCTCATCTTCAATCGGGTATCGACTGTACTGGTAGACATTGTGCTTGTGGTCATCACCTGGAAGCTGGTGCCTAAATCAGGCAGTGTGAATGCTCGAAGTCACGAAGTGTCGAAAATGAACGGTCTGAGTCTCACCTCAATAATGGTGCGAAGTGGTACGCCTTGACTAACTGAAACATGACAGGTATCGCATCCTTCACGTGAGCTCCCGCGGCCGCGGTCCACTCATCGCCAAATAATAATGCGGCTGAATTACGAGTGGTGTGCTGTCAATCCTGAATGTACCGCACCTCGTCTTTTCAGAAGTGTCAGTGGGTTGCGAAGTTATTCAGGCTATCACTTGATCCTGGTACAACCACCCCACTATAGCTATAGCTAGCAATGGACATCCGAGCCACTAGTTCTATATCAGTGTTCATGTTCACAGGCCCGTATGTGAATCTATATGCAAAGCGTGTCATCTTCGCAAACCTGATCCCTCATTCTATAATACATGACTAGCCTTTCTTCCGTGCTCGTGTCTTATTTCTTCTTCGACCTCTAAGAAGCCTAACAGAGGACAGTCGTCGGGCTGGCCACCAATGATCCCCTTGCACATCTCACAAGGCGTCGGCATCCGTTCGGTCCAGTTTGCCAGCGTTCTTGGGTCACTTGGCGCCGCCATAGATCCCGGCGCTGACTACAACTGCGATGAAGATGAGGATTGGCAGTGCTTGGCGGCATCCGACGGTATCTATCCGAGTGTGGACGTGAGGAATCCCTGACCGGAAATGAGTTGGTAATCACGGAAGTCCAGCGTAAAGGAGATGGGCGGGTTGCTGCTGGAGTCTGAGCGATTCGCCGATCAGTCATTACTGATACGGTCAGCAGGTAGCATTATCCGCTTACTTTTATGCTGCGATGACTCACATCCACTGCTGCCACCGCAGGAGATCGCATCCAAGCGCCAACACCCGTTGTACGTTTATTGGCTAGAATGTGTACTGATTACGGCTACAATGTCCAGTTCGTTCGATGTATTCCTACTATTCATATTCAGTTTGGGATCCATTATGCTACGACAGAGAACAACTCACTTGACCAGATTAGAGGTCAGCATTTTTTGGTTTGCGTACCGAGACGTGTGAGTAATTCTTCGTTGGTGTGCATTTATCTGGACCGCGATCGGTACAGACATAGCGAAGGCATATTCATTGCATACGTCGGTGTATGGTACACATCTATGATGTCCACGTTCCCCTAGAATACCCCAAGGATGTAAGCTCAGACCGCAGCAATTGCCAACACATCTACGATTCGGACGGTATAACCCAATGCATCCCAAGTCTGAGAATTATCCCGAACCGTAACTTGAATAATGACGGTCATGACGAAACGACAGTAGGGAACCACGGATGCACGTCTGGTATCCACTGCAACGTCTTCAGGTCGAAATTCGGAAGCTCTAAGAGAGTTTCTGGTGTTCCGCGCTTCAGCCGCGCGCACGCGTCTGCGAGGTTTCGCAGATACTGGGTGGATAAAACTGGGTCAGCACTCTGCTTCGCCATGTTACACGACTGTACTGACTTGTCGACGATCTCGGTCCCACTGGCCGATGGCTTCTTGCGGGACCTCGCTCAAATCTCGCAGGATGTTTTCGGCAAGCTCGAAGGACCGAGAAGGCGAGTAGAACGTGTCCTATCAGAAGCCAAATATCAGCTACACGACCTGTATGTATGGAAAATCTAGGAGGCAGACCTTTAGGAGCTCTTCAAGCGCCGGTGGGAAGCTCGACAGGCCCGGTGTTGGGTGCGCGGGAGGCAGGTTATCGAACGCGGGCTTCAGCACCCACTTGTACCTCCGCAGAAAGTTGGTCGACACTCTTTCCCATGTTGATGTGATAGACCCCGAGGTCAGCTATATGCGATGCCACTCAATAACTCGTACGCCGATGTCAGGAGGTCTAGGTTCCGCAAACTCACAGCTACGAGGGTCGTCGACATCATCTGCAAAGCCGCCAGATGACTCGCTTGAAAGTTCAGTTCTGAGTGCGCAGGCGAGTCTAGTAGGAGGTGATATCAGAATACGACAGATAGAACAATGAGAAATAACGTACTCGGCGGAACTGAGGGAAGGACATCCTCTAGGCACGCGATGTGAAAATCGAGCACGCGGGCGAGGTACCAGTACGCGATCGGCTTCTCCTCTGGTGCATACAGCTCCTGCTGGAATCCGGTCAGAATCACCTCTCGACATTGACCTAGTCGCCAAATTTGCGTGACAATTGGGAGTGCGCGAAGGATTGCTGCAGTGCTTATGTCCTGGAGAATTGTAAGGTTAGTACTCCGAGTGGCCGAAGGAGGGTCGACAGGAGATAGATGAGATTACGTACTGGGGGCTTGTGATTCTCGATATCGTTTATCATCGTGTCGTACAGCATGTGCCATTGCAAAACCTCTTTCATGAGATGCCGCCGTCGTCGGGGAGGGTTGTACCAGTTCGATCGCACGTGCAAAACTAGGAGCTGGATAGTGCAACGTTGGACTGACAGTATCAGAACCATAGCGTCGGATTGGCGCACCTTAATTATTCGTTTCTCAATTATGTCCCGCATTGTCGCTACCGGGTGTGAGGGCGTACTACGTTCGAAGGCTTCAGCGATTGTGGAATAAGGCAATCCAATGGTCTCGTAGAAAAACTGCTCCATGAGCCAGGTGGGACGGTGTGTACCGAGGGCCAGTTCCCTGTCGAAGACAAGGGTCTGAGGTGGTTGAGTGTGCGAAACAGCCATCACGAAAACGACGCAGGTCTACTGACTTGGATGAGAGCCCTATGGAACGCAGATACCGGCTTCTTGTGGAGGCAATACTGGAGAGACCCTGCGGCCTGAACAAGTCAGGCCTGTCCATTCGAGGCGCGTATATGCACACCATACAAAACTCACCGTCCACTTGAGTAATGATGGTGAGGTGAGGAGATGGCCCACTTCAGCCCAGACCTCTAAATGCACACCCAGTGAGGCCCAGATCTGAGCCAGAGGAGGTACCTCCGTGACGCGTATTGGCATGAAGTTCGGTAGGCGTCGGGCGATGTATGGGTCTATTGTAAGATGAATGGGAGAGTCTGGCGGCAGAGGATCATGCGGTTTTCGCACGCGCTCGATGAGTTCACGGCCGACTGTCGTATGGTACCATAACTCATCGACGCCTTTGAGAAGGTCAAGCTTGTACAGCTGTAACATAGTCTGAAAAGAAGCGAAGTTAATTAGTGGACGGAGGACGATCCCTCTGTGGAACAGTACCTTGCGCAGGTACAACCGGTCACATATTGCATCCGCTTGCGGCTCCGCGAGATCAGATTGTTGCACCCAGTCGGACGCGTTGTCCAGCAAATGGATAATGAGGTCCGAATTTATGCCTTCCAGCAGAGAAACATCGCACTTCTCTCCTTGCCAGTCTTCCACCTGGGCGTGGCGCATCAGTGAAGACCTCAGCGGGCCAAGGCAGGGGACGCACGTCTTGCACCCGGCCTTTCGACAGCTCGCGCCATGCCAAATCGCAGCATTTGAGGAGACCAAGCATCGCTGCCCGTACGACGACAGTAATGAGCCAACGAGGGCGAGCGGAGTCCTCGTTTTCCTCAGGCGAGAGGTATTCGGGGTTGATGTCTGGGAGGTGGTGAACGAAGAGGATGGTGAAGACGCTTTGCGAGAGCGTCTTCCCCGAATGCCATTCCATCTGTATGCAACAAACAAGACAAAGTATGAACATACGGTTTGCCATATAGTACGCAGCAAAGAAGAGATAGGGTATAGGAAACCGAAGAAGATGTAGTTGGTAGCATATATTCACCTCGCACGCAAAGCTACGATCCAAAAGCCAGCACACCTCCCCCGGTAGCAGAGGGGTGAGGGGATCGAACGGCGGCCGTCGCTGCTCCTCGAGGATCATCCCGCTATCCAAGCGTGGCTCGCCAATCTACAGTCAAGGTGTGTTCGTGTGACCCCGAGGAATACAGCGCTTTTGCGTACCTCGAATGCGCTCATGGCGTCGACAAGAGTAAACCCCTCCATGAGGACAACCTCTTCCGGCTCCATGTCTGCAACGATGGCTAAGCAACTCGCGTGGTCAACTAAGCCGGCGGACAGACCTCGAGCCCCCGCGACAAACATGTCTGTTACCTCCGTGAACGCGTCGCCCCCGGGGACGTCGAAGAAGTCCTCGAAACCTGGATTCGACGCCATTTCATCGGGCCTGACACCAAAGACACCAGAACCAGAATGCAGCAAGAGGGAGCACAGACAGGAAAACGAGCGAGATCAGCGCCGAGTGGCGTTGCGATGATGGCGGTTTGGGCGAAGACGGCAACAGACGCGTCGCGCTCAAGTCGCGCTCGACGCGCTTGTCGACGAGCGCAGCCGCCGGCGCAGCCCATGTCTCTGCTCCGCCAGCACGTCCGCCGTGCACCCTCTACCCTCTCCCTGTTTTCCTCATGCCGTATACCCCATAATCCATCTGGTCGACTCGTGCGGGGGCTGAGCACCACTCTCGTCGCCCGTAATGAGACAAAGCCTCCGACGCACCCAAGAGTCGTCTTCTCCGGCATTCAGCCAACGGGCATTCCCCATGTACGTCTCCATGTTCGCGGCCCCTAGAATATGACCATGAATGCACGCACAGCTAGGAAATTTGCTCGGTGCCCTCTTGAACTGGGTGAAGCTCCAGCGTGACGCAGCGCCAGCGGACCAGCTCATCTACTCGATCGTCGGATGGCACGCCCTCACGCTCCCACAAGACCCCAAGGCTCTGAGCACCTCACGGAGAGATATGCTTGCGGTCTTGCTCGCGGTGGGGCTCGATCCGGAGCGGTCAGTCATCTTCCACCAGGACGAGGTGTGTGGTCTTGGTACATGGTCCTTTGACGGGAAGGATTCTGAAGGATTGGCACTACAGAACCCACATCATGCCGAATTGGCGTGGATGCTCAACTGTATCACGCCGATGGGTAAGCTGCGGAGGATGACGACGTGGAAGGTGAGTATATGCTGTGTGCATAGTCTGTTTCGATGACCTGTATCCTCCTAGTCCAGGCTTGCGGCGTCGCGAAATGCGCGGGATGACTCGGAAGTGGACGAATCGTTACTCAACGCCGGGCTGTTTACGTACCCCGTCCTGCAGGCCGCTGACATTCTCGCATATCGGTGCGTTTCACGAAGGGCACAGCAGGTGTTTCGGGATACGGGAAACGGTCAGGAAATGAGGACCATATTTTCAAGTTTTCCGGGAGTCATTCGTATCTGGGGAAACACGGTGTTTCCTGTATTTTCATCCAGTGTCCGGAGACCAGAAACGGCCCAAGGTGTTTCCACAAAAGGGAAACTGCCAGGAAGCAGGCCGGAAACAGGCTACATTGTCCGGAAACACAATGTTTTACACCTGTTTCTGAGTCATTCCCCTGATATTTCCCTTCCATGGAAACACCTCACCTGTTTCCGATGTTCGAACATGCCCAGGAAACATCCAGGAAATTTGTCCTTTCCTGAGCCCTTAAACACCCCGGAAACAACCAAGAATCTCGAAGTTTTCATACCAGTTTCCAGACTTGTTTCAAATGCTTGAAATACCTACCTTGCATGTCGTGTCGTGACATATGATGAGCCAGTGCGACTGACAACGATGCTAGCGCGACGCATGTGCCAGTGGGTGAAGACCAGCAGCAACACATCGAGCTATGTCGCGATCTTGCCGAAGGCTTCAACCGCACATTCAAAGGCAAACGGGCCTTGTTTCCCTTGCCCCAACACGTCATAAGTGCGTCCATTCCTTCGCCTGAGTTTCTTATGTTGTGGCCTTAACGTCCCGTCAAGCCTCTTCATGTCGTGTACTCTCCCTGCGCGATCCCTCGTCCAAGATGTCTAAATCCTCGCCGGACCTAAACTCGCGTGTTCTCCTCACCGATACTTCCGCGCAGGTGCGCTCGAAGATCCGGAGCGCGGTGACAGACTCCACACTCGGAATAACCTACGATCCGGATCCTCGTCCGGGTGCTGCGAACCTCCTCAGCATCCTCGCCGCTTGTGAAGACGAGGATGTTCACGTAGTCGCGACACGCTACGCAGAGAAGGGTCACGGAGACCTCAAAGCGGACGTCGCGGACGCCGTCGAAGAGTTGATCAAGGGGCCGCGTGCGGAGTTCGAGAGGCTGCGAAAAGAGGTCGGATACCTCGCAGGGGTCGCTGCAAAGGGGGCCGAGAAGGCTAGGGCTCTCACGGAGCCTGTGATGAAGGAGGTGCGGACCCGTGTTGGGCTCGTGTAGACTGCATAGAATGCATTATAGCTGTATCAACCTTATAATCTTAATGCACTCTGCTCTCATTTATTTCTCTCGCATTTTCGCCGTTCAAGGACCACGTATTAGGTTTCCGCATGTGGAAAACTTACTGGTGCTCCCCTGAAGGCCTGATCTGTCGCCCAAGACCCCACCCACTCCTGATATTTTGTCACGTACGCCGCATTCTAGCGCAGTCTCCCCCATCGAAAGTACGTGGTTTTTTGGACGGCGTGCGCCGCTTACGGTTACAATCCAGACCGCAGGCTAGAAGCGAGTGCTTGCTGCACAACGGCCCTGGTCTATCGTCTCACGCCAGACCTTTTCTGGACAGGCAAGGCCCAACCTCTTTCGCACGACGGGCAAGGTGGGTGTTTCGGGCGTTTGGAAACGGGATGAAAACTGGTACGGAAAATTCAAATTTCTTGGT
>JAKLMY010000404.1:0-23164 GCA_022814645.1 Ganoderma meredithae | reverse complement strand
CGCTACCATACGTTCACTGTAGTCTCACCCCTCCGATAGATTCCTGCCCTCCCCTTTCGGAAGTTTACAGGCGCCGTTGTTCTCGTATTTAAGCATGTTTGTATTCACGATGTTCAGTACGCGTTTGCTCGGTCAAACGCTTATTCTATTCATTTCCTCTCCTCGCCTTTCTCGCTCGTGTCTCGCGCTCCGAGCGCCCGCAAATTTCTACACTGTGCAACCCATATTCCATGGAGTTTCATAGGTCTATTGCACAACGGCTGTACTGTCCTCCTTTGATTATGCGCAAGGAGGCTCTGTACCTGGGGCGAGGATAGCAGAGCTTCATGGAGGTGGTTCGGCGTTGGAACTTGAAGTCATTCCAGTATGTAGATTTAATCGATGGAAAGCAGAGGACGCAGTTTCACTATGACATGTGATTCGCTGATCATCAAAAGAAAATGCATGCTGGAACATAGGAGAGCCATGTTCGAACTGCTACTGCATGGATTTCTCGAGTCGGAGTAGTACACTCCACCTTTCTTCCACCGCCCAATGTTTCAGCCCATTCGCGGGACATGTCCGCCTTTAAATTTGCACGATCACGAGGTCACATTGCAGCGATGGGGCCAACATTGTCAACCCTCCCCAGCCTCCTTATTATCTTCCTGTGCGCCGCGACGACCCACTCCATCATCTGCGGGTCCAACGGCAGGAGCAGCGTCATGCCCTCGTGCTCAACCTCCTCGCTCCCATATGGGATGCGTGGCATGGGCCAGCCCTGTGGCTCGACGCAGATCTTGCATGGGTGCACCGTGCAGCCCCTCCTTGAACGCAGCGAGCCTGAGGAACACCGGCAACCCGTCGAGGTCGACCGCGGGCACGACGCCCGCTTGTGTGCGGGGGAAGCGCGTGCCCATCAGATCGATCCAGATCCACAGCGAGTGCACGGATGGCATGCACACGGTCCGGGGAAACACTGAGAGACAGCGGTGGGGAGTCTGCATTAGCCGACGGCGATGGCGACGGCAAGGTGTCACTATGGAGCTGGGCACCGAGGAAAATCACCAGTTAAACTAAGGAAAATTCATAATCACCTACTGTACTGGTGATTTGGGAAACCTGTGATTTGATCAGTGATTTTCACTAGCTGATTTCTGGCGGGGAGATGTGGGTAATTCCCACTCAAGTCCCCAAACACCGGCCCTAAACTTGAGCACTTGTGGACATCCACAGCAATTTTCATCTTGCTCTCCATCATTTGCAGCATTTCACTTGTCTGGGTGACCTCTCTCTCTTCTTTCTGTGCTGTTTGTTTGTCTTACTGGCACCACTAGCCTTGCTTATCTGTTGGAAAAATTGGCAGAAGGTCAACAGGGCAGTGAAAGCGAGTGTATTTCCGGTTGTCCTGTACCAGTTGTCATGGTACAGAGGCAAACAGATGAGTACGAAAAAGTACAATCACGCGCAGTATCGTACATCAGAGAGTTTCAGCGAGCAAGTGCTCGCTTGCTCAAAATCTGTGTTCCAACATTGTCTATATGCTTCTCTCTGTGTTTCTTGCCTCCTATATCACCCTGCAACCACTACAGCACCATCAGGATCTGAGCAGCAAGGGCGTAGAACTCAAGAGTGAGGCACATCCATCAGCCTCTGGATACTGGTATGTGTCATATTCAGCCTCATTTGGGATGATATATTTGGTGAGTGTCTACCCATGTTGCTTGGGGGCCTCAGTGGGGAGTCTGCTGCATAGATACCACACACCTCTGAGCCTCTATCAGTAAGTGACATGCCCTCTGCTGTGGATGTGTCCTGTTTGTGTACAAGGTGAGTTCCCCCCCTCTTTGGCCTTATGGTCTGTGCTAGCAAGTGTCTGTAGTGTTGTGAATGCATAGATTAGACTAAATGCCATACAGGTGATGTGCATAGGTACAGGTGAGTCTTGTGTGCTGCACTACAGTACTAGTTCAACCTCTGATTTACATTCTTTCTAGATACCTGAAATTTTTGATGGCATTCACTGGTGATCCAGGCAGGTATTGTGTCTGGGGCATGCCAATGCTGGCAACTGCTGTGTAGATACTATGTAGTTTGCATAGTAGGGCATGTATGAGGTAGTACAAGTCAAATACACATCAGTTCTCACATACATACAGTCCCCCACTCATGAGCACAATAGCTGGTACAAACCTAATAAGCCTACTAGAAACTGCTGAAAAACACCTCCAAAACCATTGATTTTCAGCCATTCTGGGACTGTCATTCTGCTGTTGAAAATCCTGGGTAACAAATGAAAGTCTAACTACTGATTTTCACCCAATTTTGCTGAAAATCAATAGTACATCAGGTGATCCTGTTGAAGAGAATTCACACTCTAGTACTGGTTGGACGGTGTAGTGGTAACATCTCCTAGTGCATTTAGGGAAGTCCTGGGTTCAATCTCCGGTCTGACCAACTTTTCATGTTTAACAGATCCCAAGTGGTGAAAATCCATGGTTGCTACACCCCTAGTGATATGTCCTGCTGTAGATAGGGCTTGGGTACCTGGATGTCATGAACAGGCATTACGAGCTACATATATAGTACCAGCCAAGTGTCAAGCCTAAGCTTGACATTGTGCCCTTTTGGTGTAGCTGGTTCAGTGGCTAGTCTGTTCCTAACACTGGACTTGTGATTCTGAGGATTTAGGGCTGGTGGTGGTTATGGTGCTATTACTTGCATGGCTGGATGTCTCAAGAGGTGCCATGCCATGCTCTAGGTAGAGGTGGAGGAGCTGCTCAAGTGCCTGCTCCCTGCAGTAGACAGGGCACGTTGCACAGAGCCTGAATTGCCAGGTTGCATATTCAGAGCAGAGAACATGGCCGCAAGTGGTGGATGGAGCAATTTTCATCTCAACAGAGTTGAGGCAAATGGTGCAGATAAGCAAAGTTATAAGAAGATGAGATGTGTGATGGGGCGAAGGGACCGGGGGCTTGAGAGGGGCGAGCAGTCACTTGTATCTGAGCAGTCTTTATCTTTGAGACAAAGGAAAGTGGTTGTTATGTTCGGTGGGCATGTCAAACTGAAACTTAGTTATAGGCAATCCAAACAAAGACACCTTCATCAGTAGGACGTATTTCTCCTTGCTAGGCATGGAGTCAGTACAGGTAAACGAAAAACAAACCTAGTGAAGACCGCACAGGCAGTATAGCAAAATGGTGATGCCTGAAAGGCAACCATCATATTATCTCAGCCTTTTTGGCACCGCTCACACAAGTTACACTGCCTCTCCCTGTCTTTGTCCACAATGAGCTCAGCAATCTCTAGAGCACACGGTCATCTATCCGCAGAGCAAATCACCACCTCCTGAAAGCTCCCAGATGCAAGTGTGTCCCTGTGCATCTGCGATCAAGCAGCTTGACACATGCAAGTGGGCACGGGGACAAGAGGAAGCGAGTGTAGGGTCTACAACATGTAGTGGCCTGCCAACACTCCGACCCGCCGAGTCCAAGCTCACGCGAGTTTTCAATCTCAAAGCAACAGAGCAAAGGAGCATCCCTCTGTCCTATTTCGTTTGTTCCATTATATTTCTATGATCTCACACGGCAGAGCACATTCCTCCTTTGAGCCTTTGTGCTTGCCGGGCTCCCAATGCTGTTGCGCCTGCCATTCCTCAGGCTCCCCAGAAGGAGTCTGACAGGCATTGTAGCTGTGTTCTCTCACCGGTCCTCCACAGGAGACATGTAGAGTATTGGAAGTATCCCTTGGCGGTAAATGACCCCGTCGAGAATTTGTTGGAAGTTCATTACATACGTACAAGGTTTCTCTCGCAGTGGAGGCTTTCCCTCCGGTATATACACAAAGATGCTGCGAAGGATGACCAACTGGTCCATTCAAAACCATATTTACACGTACAGAAACTCAATCAACTCGATATTCGGTCAATATCTGCAAAAATGCGTTCATGAGTTTAAGTATCGCAACGGAAACCTCGGAGCGGCATTCGTCGAGAAAGACTCACGGAACCATGCAAATTCACAAGCTGTTCGAACTCGGATCCAAAACCAGTCGACATCGCCGTGGTCCGACCCTGAGGATACAAATTGATTAGCATCCTCCCTCGCTACGTGTGAGATCAAACGAGGATACTTGCCAACACCGTCGACGCAGACCTGAGGATTAGTGGCGACGCGACTGGCTCACCACCAATCGGTTCTGGAGAGTAAAAAAATATGACGCTCGGTCTGCAGGTTGTCCCTGGATGTGCCGGCCCTCTTGCAAGCTCTGCAGCAAGGGGCACAGACCGTCGAGTTGACTCCGTCGCGGCCGGGGCTGCAGCAGACCCAAGGTCTGCACCGGAGAAATGACGATTGTCGACGGCTCGGCCGTACCAGGGGCTGGATCAGCCGCATCTGCAGCATCTGGGCTTGCTGCTGCTGCTGCTGCTGGGACATGAGGCGTTGGAGAGACTGGACCTGCTGGATGTGCGAACGGAATGAGCTGGTGTCTGGTTCAAGGTAGGGTACTTCGGCGCTGTGAGGGACAGCGGAAGCAGAGGCGGCGCTTGGGGGAGGATCGGGGGCTGATGGCGAACTGCGACTGGACACATTCAGAGCAGCATACGTGGCAACAGGTAGTGGACATGGCAGTCTTTGTCTCGAGACCTTCCATACAAATGACACAGATGAGGGAGGGCATGACGGCGGAGAATGTGGAGAGGGCGGGTGTGCTGTGAGACTCGAAGAGGAGGCCTTAAATACGCGCTTGGCTTGAAGGTTCTTCGAGGTGCGGCATGTGCCGAGAGGTTTCCCTGCAGGACGCCGCCATGTCCCCCCTCCCCTCGCTTGCCGACCAAGGTCCTGAATAACAAGTGAGGAAAGGAATAAAATGGTGTCCTTCAGCATGAGAGCCAAGTCGTGGCAGTACTATGGGCTGTCCAATGCTTAATGTATATGACATTGCAACGTCTCTGCCCCACCTGTCCAAACTTGCACAACAGGATTATGGGGCACCTACACAGCTTGAGTGCATCAGTCACTGGCGAAATGTTAATTTCCCATTGCACAGCAACTGGAATTGACGATACGCATCGACAACAACATCAAAGCATACTACGAGCGTTTTCCGTGTACACCCTTGTCTGAGGATCGAGTCTTCTGCAGAGAATACAAGATGATCGAGCTGGCTGCCACAGTCTGAGGGCCCTGAAACGCGGAAAAGCAATCCGAAGGTCTGCACACGTCTTGGACATCAGTCGCGCCAGCAGCTACAGGAAATTCGAAGGGCAATGAGCACGGAAGAAAGCCTCCCACAAGCAACCGACGCAGACTTACAGGACCTCGTACGGCGCAGCGACCAGATGTTCGCGCCCGTCAAACGGAACGTTCGCCCCGCCCTGCGAAGCCCAATCCCCGTCAGAATCCTCAACCAGCTCTCGCAACCAACACAACGAGCCCGCCACCCACCATATGCCCAAGCTCCCCCGCCTTCCCAGGAACGGTGACCCCATTGACGACCGCGCGCGCGTGGTAGAGCCGCTCCCTGTCGATGCGCTCGTAGCCGCCGTCGATGGGCCGCGCCCCATGCGGGATCTGCCCAGCAGACGTCTGGACTCACCGCATCGTCGCCGGGTCGAACGGCAGCAGGTACGTCGCCCCGCGGTGCTCGTGCTCCTTGCCGTCGTACGACACGAACGGCACGGGGCGGCCCGCCCCCTCGACGCGGATCTTGCACGGGTGCAGCCCGTGCATGAACTCGGCGAGCCCGAGGAAGACGCGGAGCCGTCCTGGTCGCAGATGGGCACGACGCCTGCGTGCGCCCATGGAAAGCGGATGCCGGTGGGGTCGATGGGAATCCGGAGAGACGAGACGGACCGTGTGGAGGTGGGGCTGCAAGTGCTGGGGGCTTCATAGGGCACTGTGCCATACTCGGGGTACAGATGGATTAGGCGGTCGAAGGTCTGCACGCTCCGGCAGACTGGACAGCTTGGGCGGGCGGTGAAATGTGGCCTCGCACAATCGGAGCAGAAAATGTGGCCGCATGTCGTAGACACGGCACTTTTTGTCTCGAGAGGGGAGAAACAGATCGAGCAGAGAAGAGAGGACATGTTGACAATGGAGTATAGAGCGGGGGAGGAGAGAGGGAGACGAGGGGGGCCTTATAGTGAGGGCATCCAACGATGTTCTTCGCGAAGTGCGATGCCGCAGTGAGCGCCTGTAGTGGTCCTTCTTCCCCCTGGGCCAATGAGTTACCCAGAACAGGCTGATAGCACGCCAGTTGGAGTCTAAAACTAAATGATTCCATTGACGGTGACTCAAATTCACAGTCAGTACCAAATCGATCGCGTCCGATGGACAGGCAGCATCGCACATGCCTCAACCCCTTCCACGCCCCTCTCCCTCCCCTCCACCAGCTTCGCAAGGTCCCAGAGATAGAAGTCGATCATCACGCTGCTCACAGCGTCCTCTCGCGCCCGATCACTGTCTCCCTTCTCCTCGTCCGCCATGAGCAGGGCGATCTCCCGCCGCACACGCTCGACCGCGACGATGCTCGCTACACGGATGCTCAGCTCCTCGCGGCTCCCGGATGGGAGTGAGGTCCGTGCCTCGAGTAGTTTGACGAGCGCGGGCGGGTAAGCGAGCATGCGGAGGTGGTGGAGGATCTGCGGCACGCGGTAGTCGGCGAACATCGTGAGCTCGTGGATCGCGGGTCCTGTGGGGAAGAGCGGATGCGATGCAGAGGAGTCTTCCGGGTAGAACGCGGCCCACGTCTCCGCAACAAGGATCTGGGCGCGCTTCCAGATGCACACTGCGGGAAAAAGGTCAGCGGAGGAAAGGGGTGAGCGAGTGGATGGGACTCGACTTGCCTCGTCGGCCGTTCAGCATGTATTCGTCGCGGAAGGGCGGGAATGTCTCAGTGACCATCCTCACAAGCTGCAGCGCGGTGCCGCGATCGTTGTATCGACGACGGAATGCTTGGATGAAACCGTAGAATGATCCACCGAAGCCCTTCATGGCGTAAGTGGGGTGACCCATGCGAGAGAAGCAGAAGCATACCTGACACAAGATGGAGCCAACTTGACGGAGGACCGCGATACGCTCGCGAAGGAGTGGTATTGGCTCTATTGACTGACAAGCGGGCCGGAAAGCATATTCGATCAAGGAGTCCGGACAACGGGCTTCGGACGCGAAAAAGGCAGGATCGGTGAGTGGGATGCCCTCCTCAAGAGCTGAAAGGGCTGGTTAGCGGGCGTTCAAATAGCGGTGATCGCACGAGAGCAGGATATATGCGTGCGACTAAACGTCACGTTGCACGAAACACAGTATCTAATGGATCCAACTAGCCTCATCGAAAAGCCCACCCTCATAATGCGGTTATGAGGCGCGCCATATAGCCTTCTCCTATACCTCGTATGCGTGATTGCGCCACGCCTCCATTGACAACAGAAATATCGAGGACAATGGCTCACCTCTGTTCACCGCTGCGACAAGGGACCAGTAACCCGTGTGGACTACCCTTGTTTCCGAGCTCCATGCGTCCCGCCACTCGACACCATAACGGCCACCTTGACCTTCGAGTTCGGACCAGAAGCTAAAGTTAAGAGACGAGATGAAGAAGATCCAGTTCAAGCAGGCCTTTGTGGAGAGATCGTCCCAAGAGAACGGATCTGCCGGGCAGATGTGCAGCGGATGAGTGCGCCATGTGCGCGGGAGATATGCTTCATGCCGCATTTGGAAGTGGATCTGCCAACGTCCCAATGAGCTGCGAAGTCGAAGGCGACGCTTCGCGTGGACGAGGGTGGTTATAGTGTACTTACGTATCGCGCCGCAGACTTAATGCCCTCATCGTTGAGACTGACAAGATCTAGCTCCTGGAGCGCCATCGAGTCAGAGGTGCGTGTATGCACAACCGGAGAGAGAACACACCTTCAGAGCCCACTTTGATGTCTCCAAAGCGGGGTTTACGCCCTCCAAAAAGTGCTCTGGGGACGCAGCTGGTTGGGGATTGACGTTGACCTTCTTGGACTCTGCGACAGCGGTTGCTGAGTGTTCAGGAGGCGCGAGGGCGATCGTCATCGCGTTCAGGATGTCCGCCAGCCGCTAATTTGCAGCTAGATGTCGTCGACAGAGCCACACGTGTGGTTTTGTTCCGTAAAAATGAAGAGAAGCGGCAGATGTGGAGGGTGGCCTTGTGGCAGAACGATCGAACGAGTGCCAGACTTTTCCCTCCGCTTTGCAATTAGCGCTGGGCCGGACGTCGGCGGCCCGTCCAACATCCTTGCTGACGACGAATGTCAGAGCTGAGGGGACCAACAGAAGACGTCTATGAACGCTCGCGGTGCTGGTCAGAAGCTGTAGATGCGGACTTGCCTTGGGCTATCCATTCAATTTCAAGTCATCGTCTCGCAGCCGCAGTGCTCGATGGAAGTGAGAGGAAGAGGTCCCCTTGATACTCCTTCCATGAGATGGATTCGGGGGTCTTCTCATATGTGCTAGGATACAGAGGACCTCGAGGATGTTTGAAGGCAAAAGCACAGGTTCGGGGACGGAGAGCGTTCGATAAGATGGTCAGAAGACAAAACGCTTTGAACCGCACGGGACTCGGTGGACGGTGGTGTGGCCTGCGCCTGCCGATTCTGGCGATGGACAATGGGCGCTAAGATGCTCGAAATAATCGGTTCTTCTTGCGCGCGCACCATCTCCCTGCTGGTTTGGCTCCGTCTACAGGCTCTACTCTCCCCCCGCTTTCTAGGTTGCAGAATGTCGCTGAAAGTCCCGAAGGCCCAAAATCTCCAGCTCTTTAAAGATGGGTACAAGGTCTGTCTCCTATGTCGATTCCGCCGCGTCAAAGTGCTGGGGCCGACGCGTCTCGCAGCATTTGTCTGGTCTCGAAGATGCCGTCCTACGCAATATTCAGGCAGTAGCAGAACTCTCTGACCTTGTCAGAACAAGTTTTGGGCCTAACGGTGCGTCAACCCCGTCCTGTGAAGTCCGTGGACCAGCTGATGCTTCCTTCAGGTCGGAATAAGCTTGTGATCAACCATATGGGCAGGTTATTCGTCACCTCCGATGCCGCAACCATTATTCGCGAGATCGAAGTTGTGCACCCCGCCGCTAAGCTACTTGTGATGGCATCGCAAGCACAGGAGTCTGAGGTGAGTCTTTTTGGAGTCTGGGAGTCACCCTATCGGTCAAGGCGGTGTCTGCTTGAGGCTCCATGCATCCACTGCGAGCCAATTCTCTGCCACATTTCACTCCCACACCAATCGTGCCTTTACGAAAACAGGTCCGGTTCAGGAACGAATGGAGCTGAAACCGAGGAGTCCAAGACGTGGGTGCGATGGTATGGATGTGCGTTCAGATGCCTATTGGTTGGCGGAAACAGAAACACCTCCGCATAACGAGTTGATTCTGAATCAGCAACTTGAATTCCATGAGCAGTCTGAGGATGAGATTTTGCAGCATCATTGATCATGACTAGAGCCATGGAGGTGGGACTCGTTCCAACTACCCAGTTCGACCCTTTGACTGTCAGGCGAGACTCCTTCCATCGGGACCGCAGATCGGGAACATATGCTTCATGACCACAACCTTCTTCAAAAACTTCTATGAATCATAGACGATTCCTGCTGCATAGCCGCTCTTCACATGCGTGTCCATTCATGAGCCTTCACTTACCCATCCCGTACAGATGGGGGATGCTACCAACGGCGTGATGATCCTCGCTGGAGAAATGCTCAAAAAGGCCGAAAATCTCTTGATCATGGGACTTCACCCAAGCGAAATCATCAAAGGCTACGAACTCGCATCCGCTAAAGCTCTCTCCGAACTTGAAAGTATGCACTTTTCAGGCTCGCCTCCCAGTCGTGTCCGTTGACCGCGTTGAACAGCTCTTTCGCCGTCATCACTACCCTCACCCCTCACCAAGGCCTCTCTCGCCACCGCACTCAAGCCTGCAATTGCCTCGAAGCAATATGGCTACGAGGACCAGCTGGCGGGCCTTGTCGCGGAGGCCTCATTGGCTGTCATGCCGCCAAATCCCAAAAACTTCAACGTCGATAACGTCCGCGTTGTGAAGATCATGGGCGGAACACTTGCAGGCAGCACTGTCGTCCGCGGCATGGTTTTCGGTAGGGAACCAGAAGGTATGCTCGAAAACCATCGCGAGTAGCACTTTCCAAAGCTAAGATCGTCGCGACAGGTATCGTGAAAAAGATCAAGAAGGCGAAGGTCGCTGTCTTCACGACCGCGCTCGACATCGCCCAGACGGAGACGAAAGGCACGGTGTTGTTGAAAAGCGCAGAAGAAATGCTCAACTTCACGCGCGGCGAGGAGCAGCAGCTCGAGAAGGTGCGTCCTGCCTCCCGTTCCGAACCTTTGGCAGTCCCCCGCCTGCTGACTCCGCATTCGATAGATGTTCCAAGAGATCGCCGACTCGGGCGTAAAAGTCATCATCGCAGGCTCCGCGGTTGGCGAGCTCGCGATGCACTACCTGAACCGGATGGGCATCGCCGTCCTCAAGGTGCTCTCCAAGTTCGACCTGCGGCGGCTCTGCCGCGTCGTGAACGCGACGCCGCTCGCGCGCGTCGGCGCGCCCACCGCGGAGGAGGCGGGCTTCGTCGACGTGTTCGAGACGATCGAGATCGGGGGCGACCGCGTGACGGTGCTGCGGCAGCTCGTCGAGGGCGACGCGGAGTACGACGCGGCGGGCGGCGGGGAGAAGACGCGGACGGCGACGATCGTGCTGCGGGGCGCGACGCAGAACCGGCTGGACGACCTCGAGCGCGCGGTGGACGACGGCGTGAACGTCATCAAGGCGCTCATCAAGGACCCGCGGCTCGTGCCCGGGGCGGGCGCGACGGAGCTCGAGCTCGCGAAGCGCGTGGAGGCGTACGGGAACGGCTTGAAGGGCCTCGCGCAGCACGCGGTGAAGCGGTGGGCGCAGGCGCTCGAGGTCGTGCCGCGGACGCTGGCGGAGAACGCGCTGGGGGGAGCGGAGGGGAACGAGGTCGTGAGCAAGCTGTATGCGAAACACGAGGGGGACGACGGCGCGATCTGGGGCGTCGACGTTGAGGTGCGTGCCTCTGTTCTTCGCAGTTGTTGGTGCGATGATTGCTCACGGACGCGCGGCATGGCAGGCGGAGGTTGACGGGACCCTGGAGGCGACGAAGCACCAGATCCTGGACTCGCTTGCCGCGAAGCAGTGGGCCATCAAGCTTTCGACCGAGGCGGCTGTGTCCGTCCTCGCCGTCGACTCGATCATCATGAGCAAACCGGCGGGTGGCCCGAAGATACCGCAGCAGGCAGGTAACTGGGATGAGGATTGACCTGCCTCGTTACATCGGGAGGCGGGTCTCAGCGGTAGGGTACCGACGTTGAGGAATATTAATACATTTGTACAATGCTAGAGCATCCTCTTTTGCCTTCCGAGTCTGGGACTGTCAGCGGCCAATCATAGAAGGTCCATAGGCGTCAAGGATCGCGGTGGCGTCACGTACCATCATCATGGATTCATGGATCGCCAGGCCTCGATGGTCCAGGCGACATACGAAAGCGTCAGAGTAAAGCTCGTTCCATCGGTGCGTGGAAGAGGACCGAGAGTCAGAATTTGCGGTTCGCATTTGTCAACGAGGAACTGTTTCGTGTGAGCTACCTTATGTTTTCATTGCTTTCGAAGGCCTCCGAAGTCGGTCGCTCGGACCGACTTGCGGCTCGGTATTGCTGCCGACGGCCAGGGCTGGTGGAATTAGACGTGAGTCAGCAGAGATTTGTAGGCCAGGAGGTGATGCAGCCGCGTGGCTCGGCTGATGGCACAGTGATACTAACTTAGCGAGCTGCCTTTAACATTGCTGTTCCTTCCACCAACTTCCATCCCAACATACACCATCAACTATGGCCCCGCCCAGTGCCAAGGACGACGCTGAGCTGGGGATTGAGCTGGAACCCCTTCTTGCGTCGACACTCGACCTGGAGGGGACCACCCTGGGCGCCCGTCCGTCCACAGCGACGGTGATCACCCGGTCGTGGCGGAGGCTTCTCCTACGCATTTTTCTTTGTGCAGGCCTGTCGTTGGTGGCCCTCTTTCTTCTGCTCACAAGGCCTCTGGAATGGCACCCAAGTGGCCCTACGGCAAGTTCCTAATTTGTTTCGCGCAATGAGCGACAACCTAACGCTGGCACGATGACTGCCATTCTAGTGCTTCATCGGCAGCATGCCCAAAGATGTGCCGCCGTACGGTCCCGAGCACTGTTTTGATAACATCAACTGGACGACGATCGACCTGCCGGACAGCCAGACGACTGGACTCCTTCACGCGCACTCATTTATCCAACTCCCGTTGAACACGACCAAGGAGCTCTCCTTCCTCAGCCAGGGCAACATGACGCACGGCGCGTTCCGTGTCTCCCAGAACGGGGCATCAGACTCGAACGTAGCTGTCGGAATCCAAGCATACTACCGCGACGCGAAGGAGCTGACCAAGGCACGGGTCTGTCGGCTCCATCCCGCTGAAGACAAATGGGGGCTTGGCATTTTCGTGAGTTCGCCTAAGGCCGCATCATGACCGCTCCATTGGCTATGGCTATGGTCTGATCACTGCGCTGCCTCGCCAGGCTCCTAATGTCCTTCCCTCCGAGGATGGCTACAACCTGAAGCTGACCGTCGACGTCGTCCTTCCTGGGACTGACGACAGCGGTAACCCCCTGGCGCTCGAGTACGTGCGCATGTACATGCGGGCTTACGACCATTGGCTGGGCGGGCTTGTCGACGCCATCTACATCGATCCTGACTCCATCCCCAAGATTCCTAGGACCTCACCCCCCGCTCAAGTATGCTCTCGGCTTCCGTGTGCTGGGAATACCTTGGCGCTGACGGGTTCTCCGCTACAGACCCCGACTCCATCCGCTTCCTCTGGGTTGCCCCCGCCTCCGTGGATGAGCGGAGTTCCGCGGCCTGGCGCCCCGCCCTATCGTTGCGTTTTCCCGCACAATGCATAGTCATCTCTCTTTCTTTTTTTCAACATTTCAGGGTGATATTTTCAAGCAATGATTAATGAAGGTGCAGGATGTGGAAGGCAGGCTGCTTGGCGGAGAGTGTGCGCCCGTGTGGGAACGGCCGTCTGTACAATTGCACCCATTCGCAATCGGACATCCTTGTTTGGTGTGTCGCTGTTCAAGCCAAACTTTGGAAGCTGTTCGAGAACCACATACTGATCAGCGCAGCTTGCATGCTTCAAGTTGGTCGCGCGGACGGTCAAGCAGAAATTCAGATCCCGTGGTAGCTTTCAGTCTAAGCTGTTGTAAGTAATATCCATTGTTTCTCCCTTGGCCCCATGTCGGCCCAGTAACTGCTTGGGTGAGTGGTGTAGTTATGGCCGTGCATGCAGCAGCCGAAGAACCCACGGAGGGTCGCCGTCAGGAGTCGAGGCTGTGCAGCGTTGACGTTAACTATTCCCAGGCAGCGCCTGCGGCGCGCGCACAGCTCCATGAGCACTTGTCTTGAGCGGTTAACCTCCTCTCGACCTTCGCCCCTCATGTCCTCTCCAGAAGACCTCGAAAAAGCTGACAAGTCGCAACCACTCCTCGTCGAGGTACCGTCCGATGCCTCGATCAGTCCCCCTGCTGTACCCGAGTCAGGGAACAAGCGTCGTACCCTCTTCTTTGCTGTGTACACTCTCTGCGTACTGCTCTACATCCCTATGTTGCACCGTCTTGTGGGTTTTGATTGGCCGGCTGCAAGTCCTTCTACCGCTCTTGTTTGCTGCCAAAGGTGTCACTGACTGTCTCCCGTCGACAGTGGCCAGGGCGAGTCGGACAAGGCCATGTGAAAGTGGACGACGACAACACCCTCGTGCACTGTCTAGACGATTTCAACTTCACCCAAATCACCAATTCGGAGAACACATGGGACCACGCATATAGTGCGCATGTCTCCACCTCGCTGCCTGTCTTCTCAAAGGAGCTTGCCTTCGTTGCCCGAGGCGACCTGTCCGCCGGCACCTTCCAAATCTCCCAGTCGCTTGATGTCGGCACCGAGGCAACTGTGGATATCACCGTGCGCTATCAGCGCCCGGAGGTGCTATACAATGTTTCGATCTGTCGTCTCCATTCTTCCCCAGACAAGAGAGGTCTCGTCTTCATCGTGTGTCGTCTTCATCTCTATTGAGATGGGATCCAAGTTACTCACGCGCTGCGATCCTGATAGACACCCAAGTGGCCCGGCGCCAAGGCAGAAAACAAGATCGAAGTAAACATCCACGTCCACCTCCCCGCTAGTGCCGACCCCAACAACCCGCTGAAAATTAAGGAGCTTCGCACATACCTGCCGCAGTACATGCACATCATACCGGACCTCTCAGAGTCGGTGCATTTCGGCAGGGTTCACCTTACGTCCCACAATCATGTTGGGATAGAGGCGCAGGTACTCTCCCTTTCTCCCTTTTCAACGTTCTGTCGTACTGCTTTTCTCACGAAAACTCCACAGGGATTACGCGCGGACGACATCAAGATCGAGGCAGGCATCGGCCCGATCACGGGCACGTACAACGTCACGAACGTCCTCGTGCTCGAGACCTCCAACTCGCCCATCGCCGTCCGCGCGAACCTGCTGGGCGGCGCCCGCCGCATCTTGCATCTGTACATGAAGACCAGCAACGGGTGCGTGTCCTATCCCATCCCGTCGATCGCTGGCATCCCGCCCGATCGATGAAGGCTGCGCTAATGGTATGCATACACCCCAGCTTCATCGACAGCCAGATTGGCCTGTACTCCAACGTCACGAACGCCACGGGCGGCGCCTTCACCGTGAACGCACACACCACGAACTCGCCCATGAAGCTCTCCTTCGTCGACGCGCCCGCGGACTCGGCCCTGCACGCCGATGCGGGCACGTCGAACTCGCCCGCGCAGGTGCAGCTGCACGAGACGTTCGAGGGCGCGTTCTCGCTCACGACATCGAGGTTCCTCCGGCCCGTCGTCGAGTGGGAGCGGGACGTGGAGGACCCCGCGGGGCGCGGGCGCGAGCGCACGGTGAGGGTGAACGAGGTGAAGGACTCGCTGGTCACGGGGAACGTGTTCTGGGGAAAGAAGGAGGGTGCGAAGGCGAGGGGGACCGTGCGCGTCTCGACGACGAACTCGCCGCTGAGACTCTTGCTGTAGGGTCTGGTGGAGATAAGTGGCTGGTGCTGGCGGTCCTGCGGTTTGTAAGATATTGTCAGTCGATGGTACCATGAATTGTCTTATCCGAGTTGATTGCTAACAATCGATCTTGTTGTAATGCGACCTGGGATGGCGTGACCCGACAGATCAGGTTCTTCGTGGGCTTGGGAGCATCCTGGGGTTAACGTGCGTCGAACTCTAACCTGCATTTATTCGACTATCTACGATTTACTATAGCGCACAATTTTCTATGAGTCAATGCCGCTCAGTCCCATCTCCAGTACAATTTCGCCACATACTCACAGCACCACAAATCGTGCCTGATCATTGTCATCGCACAACGAGAAGTAGGCCATCAAGGCCGCGACTGTCTTAGGTTCTTGACGTTCGACCGCAGAGTCTCCAGACAGCTCCAACACGACGCAGACTTACTCCACTGGGGGAGCCTGACGTTGATACAGATCTCGGAAGTCTCGTTCCAACTCTTCAAACGTAGGCCGGCAATTCGGGTCCTCGCTCCTGCATCGAGCCAGGATCGCAGAAGCACCGTCCACATCCGCTAGGAGGGGCGGCAGCGCGGTCGCGAATGCCCACGCCTCCGCAACCTCGATTGCACGCGGCGTGTCCTTCCAGATGTCATACGGACGATCCCTCCAGCGGAGCCGTGGGACTGCCTCATCCTCGTCGCCGTCCTCTCCTTTTGCGCCGGTGGAATCCGGCTCGGCGTGTGCCGTAGAGTAACAGAGTCTGCCGTCGTCGCCGACGGAGACGAGGCTCGCGGCGTGGAGCTCCGACGCCGCGTGCTCCTCGTTCGCACGGCCCTGCTCGAGGTCGATGAGGATTGCGTCCCCGTTCTCGTCTAGCACGACATTGGAGAGCTTGATGTCCCCATGATAGGTGTGCGCGACATGGTGCAGATGGTGCAGCCCACTCGCCATCTGGCACGCCCACTTGATGCGCGTGGCGATGGGCGCGTCGACGCGCTCGGGCTCGCCTAGCGGACCGCCGGGATAATACTTGAGGAGGTACCCGCAGAGCACCCGCTTCCCCTCGTATACGCGCGAGATGTAGCCGACCGGGGGGCTGACAACATGCAGGTGGGGAGGGATGGTGCGAAGGAACGTCATCTCGTAAAGGATGGCTTCTCTGAGGTGAGGGCAGCAATCAGTCGCGCATCCGGGGGCGTTTGGAGTCCAGAATGCAACGTAGCGGGTGGCAGGCTGGGTCTGTAGACTAACGAGCGCACTGTCTCTGCTGCCTCCCTCCAGGAGGTCGACGGCAACGATGTCGCCGATATCATAGATGGTGGTCGGAGTATGGTCCGAGATTGTGTCTGTGGAGGGGAGAGCTTGAAGCCAACGGGCCTCCGCGTCCTTCATAATCTTCGGCATACCCGGAGCGAGCTTGACCAAGCCATCGACGGTGGAAAGAGTGAAGATGGCGATCCCGCAAGTGGGCCAGAGAAGTGTGTCCCGGGGGGCGGCGGAGAGGAGTGGGGAGATATGGGTTTCAAAAAGCTCGCCTATGGCTGCATGGTATGCGACTCGGTCCGTGGCGCCGCCGTGGTCCCACATGGAGACCTTATTCTCAACGGCATTGGGGGCGTCGTGGTTTGTCTTGAACACGACATAAACGATCCTAGTTTTCTGCAATGAGAAGATGCACTTGACTGTAAGGATGACAAGCCCATCTTCATCTCCGTCCATCGACTCAATGTACGTGAATTGTGGGGGAGAATCCGAAGAGAATTGTGCCATTAGAGCGAGGAGTGTATACTGCAGGCAGAGCGAGGGAAGTCACAGGGATGAACCATGCGCAAGGATGTGCGTACGAACCTGATGAGTATCTTCGTAAGTGAAATACCAAGGAGAAGAGTAAAGAAAAGCCCTTCATATCTCGTTCGGGGCATCTGAAATATAACGAGCGTCGAGCCATTTCGAGTCAGTGGCTGTCAGTGCAGCAACTTCGATTCGTCCTCGCCCGCCGGGTGGCATTTGCCTTATATATGCGTTATCCGACCCGCCATCAGAGTCCTGGGTCCGTTAGTTAAGGCATCCCGCCGTTGCGAATCCCGCCGTTGCTTTCGCCCTCGAGCTCTTCCTTTCCTCCTCCTCTCAGCTACCAGTGAGTTGCCGTCCCATGGCTTCCCGAGCTTGATATCCTTTCTCTGCCCTCGCTCTACTTTCTGTTAAAGGCAGATAATCAACTTATTGATCTTTGCGTAGCCCCCCATATCCCAAAAATACCCTGATATAATCCGGGAGCAGGTCTGAGCGGATCCCCGCCACCGTCGTCAGCGGGTGCCACTCAGGCTGACGTGCGGGACATCTTTTGCCTGTTGCGAGATATCAATTTGGCCAATCTCAGAGCAAAGCTTGGTGGCAACTTCTGTTCTAGCAGGTTCTGATGCGCTCACCTTCTCTCAACCAGCGTCGACCGCATGGTAGACTATCGAGGATGAAGCGATGCGCGGCGAAAGAGTTCCCGCTCCTCTCCGTCATCCCTTCGAACACCCTCCTTAGTAGTTCTCCTAGTGGAATCACTGCCTTGACCCTCGCTACGATCGACGGCTCTGTACAGCTCGTGCCGGGCCTTCCGAAGTCAATGAAAGCAGCATGGGAACAAGAGGCTTGCGAACTAATATTCCTTCAGTGACAGATTTTTGTCGACTGCATATCCTCGTAATAGTCCTATTCAGCGCGTGCAAATACAACAAGAAGGTTTTCTCGGTTGTGACAAACAGAAATTGCGACACAGGTCCTTACACCCCCTACAAAGTCTGGCTATCGCTGTGTGCGATAGAGCCAGATGGAGACTGCACGGCACCTATGCGATAGATGAGTAATGCCGTGTGGCGAGACGGGATGGGTCACGGTTACTGACCGAGGGTGTTGTCGTTAAAAATAACTAGCCTACCCGAAGCCGCACGCATCGCCGGGAGGTTGGCAGACGGTGGACAGACGATAAGCGATGCTATGCTTTGCACGAAGCGGTCTGACGAGCTCGTCAACGAGTAGGATACGAATGAGGGCGGTAGGAAGGACGTGCGGCCGAAGTCAATGGCCCACAGATTTCCACCCTCATCGATGATGAAATTGGAGTCGTTGGGGTCAGAAGGACAAAGGACTAGGCCGTTTGCGGTCTCTGTTTGGAAATCAACACGAAGACTGTTCTCCGAAAGGCGAAGCACCTTGTTTGCCACCAGAGCACGGGAATGTTAATGTGAAGTACCAAAAGCGAGCGGAAAGCATACCTCGTTTATCTGTGCCTCGAGATGCGCGACCGAGGGGTACGTAATCGATGATAAGGACTCGACGAAGAAGTCATGGCCAATTAAACCGCCGCCGAAGGGGCCGGGGGCGGTATTCGCGGGCATTCTAATGTTAATGAGCTGCTGAACGGCGGCAGCAACGGCTTTGATGTCATTCTTGTCATAGGATCCGTTTGGCGACTTGCGTCGGGCGATTCTCGCACCGAGAACGAAATCCATGACGATGTACCCACGCTTTCCGCGCGAGAAACCAAGGTAAACGTGGGGGACGCGGAAGGCGCTCGCAGGGTTGGCGTTCACAACCCCTGCTACGCGAGCTTGCGTTCGGCCTTCGCTTTGGATGAGGGAGCGCCTGCCGTACTTGACCCAATATCGAGGCTTGCCCTCTACCTGGATATAGACGCCATTCCGGTTGAAACCGGCTCTATCGCACGACCGAACGATACGGTTGCGGGTTGGGAAGCCCGCTGGGAGGTCTGCTGAAAACCAGACCCGGTCGCCCATGGCTAGCTAGAATATATGTAAGTCGAGGTACAGGGGCAAGGTGATTCGGACGTGACTTGACTTCAAAGAGGAGGAAGTGCAGAGCACGAATGGGCAGAACACAGAATTGACGGTGAAGTACAGAGGGCAGGGTTCGAAGGGGCTCAAGCAATGCTCGACGCTCAAGATCGTGACTTATCAACGTCACTCACATAAGCGCCACCGGGCAAAGATATTATTGATATTTTAGCGCAGAGCGACGCAAAGTGACGCATTGCGTTGTTGTTCGCGTCTGCTACGTCATAGCTTGCGTCCGGTTGCGTCCCACTTGCGTCCATTTGCGTCGGTCACCATTTTTCGTCACTACGACTCACGTCGGTCTCTGCGTTTCTTGCGGCCCCCCACTCGCATCACTCACACGTCGCGCAATGCGTCGCTCCCTGCGTTATTGCGTCCTGCTTTTCATGAACCCGCAGCTTCTCCATGTACCACCACTCATGCAACGCCAACAACGTCCCCATTTGCACATTGCGCGCGTCGCCGTCATTCCCTGCAGCTTCTGCAGTGTGCCTCTTGCATCGGTCTGCGTCGCTCCCTGCGTCAGTCTGCGTCTCTTTGCGTCGCGGTTTGCGTCTAAGGCTGCGTTGCGTCGTCTTGCGCTGTTTTTACCGTGCCCAGCGCCACCTACTTCCACGCTCGAACAACGTGGGCGCCCCACCTTCCCTCCTCTGCAAAGCACAGTGACAAAGTCAAGGTCCGTCCACGCCCACTGGATCCACCCTCACATTCTTTCATATAGGTGTTCATATAGGACTGCGTCGTTCTAGCACGAACGTAGCACGCCCGTGGTCGTATTGGGTGACCTTAATAGGTCAAGACCAGCTACTACAGAGAAGCAGCCCACCGGAGTCCGGAGCATATAATGGCCTGCCTATCGCGACCACCAAAGTCCCTATCCCCACTGTGCATCAGTAAAAATTAAAATTCCGTCCAAATCTGAAAAGTCTGAGTTGTCTGAGGGCCGAGGCGTCTGACGGGGTCTGAAAGACATTTCAGATGCTGTCAGATTTTCAATGAGTTACTGATGCTGGTCCTTCCTATTGGAATTTAGGATTTTCTGGAGGCGAAACAAGCTGATGCGCTCGCGTGCGTCGCCGCATATTCGACAGTGTCGTACCTATCTTGATAACATTTTGTATTTATGTACATTCTCGAGAACGAAGCCCCCCGCACGTTTGCAATGTGGGTTCCTTGCTCTACCCCGGACTACCCCTCTGCTCGATGATGCTGAGGCATTTTCCAACACTTCCAAGGTGCATCTGTACTTACCCCTCACAAGTACACTAACTCTGGGTTTCTTCTTCCTGTTTCCCTTTCCCCCTAGATGTCCAAATTGACCACCGACAACGTCTCCTACGAGATTGAGGACACCCACCCCACTGGCTTTACCAGTGACAACGACTTCGACGAGACCGAGGACAGCCTCCAGGCTGACTTTACCATTGACGATGTCCTAGAAGAGATCGAGAAAATCTGCTTGGTCGGCTTGCTTTATGTTGAGATACTCAGGGCTGGAGGTATGATCTCGACAGGCAGCAAGGTCCTTGACTGCACCAATGCCCAGAAAGTCAAAAATCACGTCACATACTGGGCCTATATCCACCTGGCAGATGCTGATACTGAACGTAGCACAATCAGGTTTTCAATAAATGTCGTGAACCCAAATGCAAGCTTTGGCTCAACCGACGCTCGATATGTCCCTAGCGAATGTCCTAGCCTCAGTTCCAGCTCCTCCATCTTGGGAAAGTCAACCACCCTTGGAAATGCGCCTGCCGGCACCAAGTTGCCTCTCGACAACGTGGCTCTTAGCCTTGCTTCTGGCGACGGTTCTAGCATCCCCGGTGAGAGCGGCAGCTCTACAGACGCAGCCTCTGTCTCAAGCATCTCCCAGTCTCTCTTCCCCATGCTTCCCGAAGGTGCCCCAGCACAGGGGAAACTCGATATTAAGGTCTGCAATTACTTTGGGAAGTCCAACTCTGCCGTCACGTTCTTCACTCTCCATATCATCGGTGAGCCGACTCTTGGGCAATTCATTAACTCACTCTGTGACCGCCATATGCTCCCCTTCAGCTTCTTCAAGAGGGCCTTCTCTTACAATGGCTGTCGCCACTTTGCATACACTATTTTATTTATGTATGAACTATCAAGGTACTAAATCTACTTTTGTTTTTGACAGCGCAGAAGCCATCGAGGCTTGGAAGGTAGACGAGTACATCATGGACCTTTGCATGAGAATGAAGAGCCTCTTCAGAGACCTCATCGGCTATCGCTATACCCCTCTAGAGGGTCTTCCTGCCAATCTGATGGCCAGCAGCTAGAGGGGAGGCAGCGAGGAAGGCAGCGAGAATGAGGGCAGCAAGGTGGTGGGTATCAGGTGGAGTGCTATATATTGCCAATTTCTACCGTGGTCCTTTTACAGGCATGTCTGGTAGAATTTAAGGCAACACTGATGACCAACTCAGGTAAATTTCCCTGATCCAGCCATTTGCAAGGGGTTTAAACCTCGCAGATTTGAGCACCAACCCGAAGGAGGAAATGCGTTTATGCACATTTCCAGAGCCTCGGGTGCAGCCGTGCTCTGGAAATAGTGTGGGACTCCTCCAGTGTGAACCAACTGGCCATACCCACTAAAACCCCCTAGCGGTAAAATGGGAAGGCTAATTCCCAGAGACAGTCTCGAACCCAGTGCTTCTGCACTTCTGGACACTGGAGGTGGTAGGTATCGGTGGCATATGCAGGACGCTGAACCGGATCGATAAGGGCATCTTTCCCACAGAATTCCAGTCCCTCCCTGCCAAGTACCTCTTTGCTTACTAGTTGTCGGTTTGGAGGCTGCAGGAAATTTAGCAGGGGACAATTTTGATATGCGTGTCTTTGCCTTTCTGAACCTTTAAAAGACCAAATTCTAGGCTTGTATGTTTAAGTTTGCTCTCTCTGTACAACATTTGCTCACTATTTTGACGTGTTTCTTTGCTTCTGTATGACTATCGCGCCTGCATGTATATGGATTTAACCATTGTAATATTATGTACTTGTCGAAGTTGAATTACTTAACATTGGGGAAGAGAAACACAAGTGCGACTGCCCAGTAGAGTCAAGAACCACCAGGTCTTGGACGACCATGGCTCTATCACCGTTGACGACTCGAGGACCCCGTACTTGCTCACACAAGAGAGACGTTGTGCAATGAACTCATCAACCAAAGAACGATCAGGTCATAGTGGCGGGACCAGGGAGGATGATGAACTTGGGCTGTTAAGGCAAAGGATCTGACTGTAAGCCGAATACAAAGGATCTTCAGTCAGTGAGCGAACAACTGAAGAGCAAAGGCAGAGGATGTCTGTCCTTATATACTGTTAGGAGGAGTGCATGTGTAAGCAAAAGAAAGGAGTCATGTGTGGTTACAGTATGCTGAGTAACGCTGAGTAACCGATGATAAAGCAATAACTACATGATGATGCAACTATGGTGACATATGAGAACATAGGAGAACATTCTACACTATTCAGGACGTCTCAGGAGTAGTATGGGTTGTTCTAGATGTGTCTGGATTGTATCTACAGTACATGAACAAAGGAAACCATAAAAGGTAACTAAGTATGCATAGCCGCTAAGGCTGTGTCCACAGCCTCTTCCCTCTGGACTGTCCTTCCAGCATACCCAGAGTTCAACAGGGGAGGAGGGGTTTGGCGAGAGTACCCAGTGTTGAAGTCAACTTTGCCTGGGTATTGCGCTTCGGTTCACACGGAAGCACAAGCATAAGTCAATATTGCCAACGTGATGGAGACGGCAACTTATTCTCTGGTGGAATTGCTGCCTTCACCCTTGCTATGATCAACAGCTCTGTACAGCTCGTGTCAGGCCAAGTTCCGAGCTCAATGTTGAAAGCAGAGGAGGCATGCTGGCTCCAATGTTTCCCTCCTGTCGACTCGATGCCGGATCTTGCGCCTGCACTTATATACAATATCGACGTTGTTGTTGTCATCAGCCTCTTAGAGGGAGGGTCAATCGGAGGTGCTACGCTTGCCGTCTTCGAAACCAACTCGCTGCCCACCTTTACATTTACAATATTTGCATATAGTCTGAGGATGACAACCACAGCAAGGCTATCCTTCACGAGATGGCCTTTCTACGGGCCATCCTTCCTCACCCGCACATTGTTATGAACAGGGCATTATGAGCTACATATATAGTACCAGCCAAGTGTCAAGCCTAAGCTTGACATTGCGCCCTTT
>JAKLMY010000403.1:0-23203 GCA_022814645.1 Ganoderma meredithae | reverse complement strand
TTATACATTCTTCATCTTATCTTGCTTTATCTAACTATATAAGCCCTTATAAGATCCTCTTTGCTTTTCCGATGACTGGAGGCAGTTGGAGACGCTGGTTCCCTTGTGGCAGCTATTGGCTCCGCCAGACGTCCCATGTGTCAAGTACTCGGATAGGTGGGATAAAGTGCAGTTCTACCTCCTGAAAGTAAGCATACATATTCCCTGACCACTTTCAGTTACTTACTTTCGTGATGTGTAAGGTCCTCGAGGCGCGGCGATTCGACGATCCTGTTATATGGCGTCGCTTCCTGTGGCACACTGCGCGTGTCCGCGAAATTGCACTCCAGTCCCACAACTTGGAAGCTATAACAGCGACCCAGCTCCGGCTCATCCAGATTGTTCTCATGAAAAATGGCGGCAAGACTGTTACGCCTCTATTGCATTCGATTCGGTGGTTAAGGAGAGATACGACAGACAGTTCTCTCATCCCGTTCTTCATCACGACACTCCGTTGTGCAACCTTCACTCTTGCGGGAGAGACAGACGACCAGGAGCATGCGTTGCCGAGGACCAGAAGTGTGGATTATCTAAGGCCTTACATAAGCCCTCTGGGGACCCGAAATCCTTGTTTCCTCAGTCTTGCTTCTTTGCAGGGTTCGCCAATCCTCCCCGCATCTAGAAATGATCCACATCGGCCCATCAGACTGGACATGCAAGGACAAGAGCGTGGGGCCGCGGCTCGCCTAGGAGCTCCTTTTTGACCAATTGTGCGACATCCAAATACATCAGATATTGTGTCCAAAAACCATTTTGGACCTAATCCTGAAACCTCGCCTCACGTCGCTCACCATCCTCGAGATCCCTGCCTCACGGAAGCCACCTCCATCGCCATTCGTTGTTCATGAACTACGCAAGCTCTCTGTTGGTACCGAGCCCAGGGGCCTTATAAGTCTCTTCAATCTCATTCGACTCCAAGCCCTCGAAGCGGCAGCGATCGACATTAGACCGTCCCCAGATAAAGAGAAGGAGATCGAAGGCGTTCTACTTCACGTTCCGCTCAATCCGATCATCCAAGTTCTACGATGAAAACTTCGACCCTCGAATAGAGGACATCGACATCGAGGCCCTCGTCGCCGCATGGCCGACGCTAGAGCATCTTTGTATCGACAGCCATTTCTGCTCCGAGACACCCGCGCTCTCAATCTACGCCCTCCACCACATCCGCACATACTGCCCGAGTCTCCGAGAGCTCAAGCTGCACCACATTCATCTCCCCGTGGTCGGCGTGTACCTCATCCCCGCATCGCTTTGCCGCATAGCCTCGCCACCCCGCCCGCTTCGTCGGCTGTCGCTCACCGGTAGCCAATGGATCCGCGAGCCTGGTTCATATTTGGGAGACGGGCACGCGGAGGCGTATGCCGAGTACTTGCTCGAGCTCTTTCCGGATTTAGATACGGAGTCGTACAGGCCATGGCGGGACATGTTCTGTCGTCTCTTGAAGGACGCGTTGCTTCCTCAGGGGTACGGAATGGGGGTTCTTGCGCACATGTACATCATTGGTTCTAAGCGTTGAAAGCAGATAGACAGGGTCCATGCGGATGGTAGCGCCGGTCTTCGGAATGACAAGGATGTCGAACGGCGCACCCGTGGCGAGGATTGTGCTTGCTGACGGGGACGACTCGGATCCTGATGAACTGTGCACAAAGGTTATCTAGGCTTGAACCTGACGGGGACCTGCACAGGAGAGACCGTAGTGAGTCAATGAAGGGCGAAAATGCATTGGGGGATGAAGCACTACCTCACGACAGGGAAACAAGATCCTGACGACTTGGAGTTTCGAGTCAGCTGAGGGAAGGTGCGTCGAGTCAACTCCATCGCAGGCTGGGTTGGAAATGAGTCGGTGAGGAATCTGAATTGAATAGATTTTGTGGCACTAAAACCGTCGCGCTTCACTGAGGCTACATTCATGTATTGGTCGGTTGGTCGGTATTTGAGCTATCAGAGGCACTGGCAGCACCGGCGGCGGGCCGAGCACGGTGCGGTACGTCGGGCCGGGACCGCATTCCCATCCGAGCCTTCGAATTCGAAGTTGCCTTCAACCTGGAGTCGTCTTGTGTGCACCACTGACGCTTCTACCACAACCAGGCCTCTGCACCATGACGCATGCTGAAAGCACAGCGCGCAACGCTGTTCTCTCCAATCCTGACCTACAGCACTGCATATTTACATTTGTGCCCACGCCACTGCCAGACAGTCTCTCAAGACGGGACAACCCCCACCACTTGACCCCATGCACAACTGTCTGTCGTGCGTTTCACGAGTCTGCTATCCGGATTCTGTGGAGAAAGTTATCCAGCTTGTTCCCTTTATGGCTCCGCCAAACAGCAAATGTCCTTTTACCATTTCCTCAAGGATGAGCGGTCGGATTATCTTCACCAGGTAAGCACTGGGCGGTATCTATAACATCTGGTCCTGCTGACGAATGCTGTCGCAGGTCGTCTCTGCCCAGCGATACGATGATCCCATAGTGTCGGACCGCTTTCTGTGGCATCTCACTCGGCCCGGGCACGCACAACTCGCACGTCGAGACAAATGCAGCCCAGCTTCTCCTCATCAACGCTGTTCTCTTACAAAATGGCGGAAAAACTGTGCTTCCTGCATTACGGTCGATTAAATGGCAGGAAAGAGCTCCGGCGGATGGATCGCTGATCCCTTTCTTCACCTCGACACTCCGTCACGCCACCTTCTCTTTTGCCGGTCCTCCTGACGAATGGCCACACGTCCTCCTCCTCCGCAGGCTGCGCGAGTGCTCCCCGTTTCTGCAGACCATAGACATCTCCACGACACTATGGGACAAAGACAACGTCGACGTGGGTCCACAACTCCTCCAGGAGGTGCTGCTCTTCGACCGGCTCCGCAAGGTTGAGATATTTCGCATCAAGGGTCCAGCGACCTTCCGAAATCTGGTCGCAAAGCCGAGTCTCGTCTCTCTCACCATCTGCGACGTTACTGGTCCATGGGTTGACCTCTCGTCCCAACCACCCCCGATCGTGGTCCCTGACCTGCGGACGCTCTCAGTTAGCGGGACTGGGCCTGCTCTTGCTGGGTTCTTTGGCGAAGCACACTTTCTAGTACTTGAGTCCGCCACGATCAACTTGTACGTGGGTACATTTCCGACTCGGACCCGAAAAAGGAAACGACATCCGTTCTCGCGGCTTTCTGCAACTCCGTCACGATGGCTGCGAGCCACTTGCGAAGCATCGACTTTTACATTCGGGGGAATCCTTAGTGGTGGGACGTTCCCGTCGCCCTCCGCGACCTGGTCGCCCCCCTCCTCCAAGCGTCCTTTCGCGAGCTCCGTTTCTTCAGCTTCGGTGCCGAAGAGCTGACCCCGCGTCTCGAGGACGCAGACATCAAGGCGCTCGTCAGTGCGTGGCCGGACCTCGAGCACCCCTCGCTCGTCTGCGACGCCCCTTCCCACAGCGACATTATATCTCTCAACGCTCTCCACTACATCCATTCCCACTGCCACAAGCTCGAAAAGCTCGCAGTGCGAGATATCCGCTGCCCGGTGGTTGGTGTGCAGGCCGTCCCTGAGCTCCTCGACCGCTCGTCGCCGCATTCGCTCCGGCACATGTCCATCGATCGTCGACCCGTCCCCCCGTACGGATATCACAAGGTCTCTGAAGAGGCAGCGGCTGCTTTGGCCAGGTATTTGCTGGAGCTCTTCCCGGTAGCCAATCGCGAACGGTATAAACCCATGTCGGACCAGGCAACAACACTCAGTAGCAGTGCTTACAACAGAATATTTTTTGAGCGGTTGTATATCGAGTTCTTGCGCTTCGAACGCTTCGGCTGTAATTAACCCAAGCATTTTAGAGGGATTCATTATAGTAGTATAAATTACACACTCGTCCTGGCATCGCCCTGACTGGCGGTGTGCTCGGGATACAATTATGGACTAGACGGGGCTTCGGAAGCTGTCACACACCACGCATTAGAAGCGACAGACAATTTTCAATGCAATCAGAGAGCGACATTACCGTGGTCGCTGATCTTCAGTCGATCCCACGTGCCCAAATTGCGCCAAAGTGCCACAACCTGTGTTATTGCGTCTTTGGCCATCGATCAACCTGCTTGTCCTCTAATTTATAGCGACAGAATACGATATCGCGACGACGACTGCCATGTCTGCAACAGACGAGAAATATCAGCACGGACAAGCACCACGTCAATCCATCCAAACGATCTGCACTTACGCCCGCCACCAACACCATCGCATCCTCTGCCAGCATCACCGCATTAAACTCCCCGTCCTCCTCCGCCGGCACGAAAATCCTCTCCACGTACGGCAGCGCCATCTCCACGTCCTCCAGAAACACTTCATGAGGCCCGAACATGCTCCTCTCCACAACGCGCACGCTCTGCTCCCTACCCCGCACCCCTTGTGACCCGGAGCCCTCCTGAGTCCCTCCCCGTGCTGCCTCTGCGGCAGCCGCCTTCCGTACGGCGAGCTGGTTGAAGTCGCGCACGACCACGAAGCTGCGGAGCCGCCCCGCGCCCTCGTCCCACTCCCTCTGCACATGTGCAAACCGCGACCCGTACACGTCGCACGCCTCCGTCGATGTGTACGTGCTCGGGGCCTCCATCAGCCGCGACCCGTGCGGGCCCCACTCTGCCCACCGGAAGACGCGCTGCGTCTCTAGCGTGGCGATGGCGCGGAGCAACGTGGATGCGGGGACGAGCGAGAGCACGGTGGCCTCCTCGTCGTACTCGATCAGCCAAAACGTGATCGCAAAGAGACGCTCCGCAGGCGAGACCGAGAACGGGACCGCGAGGGCGGGGGAAGGGCGCCAAGTGGGTGCGGGGTTTGAGCGGATGAGCATATCGAGGACAGTGATGTTGTCGTCGAGGGGCGGGTAGCAGAACGAGCAGAAGTAATCAGCTTCGAAGAGCAGGGTGGGAGTCCAGGGCTGCGGGGAGTCCAGATCGATGACGAGGAGACGCGGGTCGTCGGCGACCTCGCCGCTGTGGGCGAGGAGGAGGAACCGTGACGTTAGGAACGCCCAAGAGTGTAGTCCTGGTCCGATGATGTGCTAGTGGCGGGAAGGGGCAGGTGAGCACAGACAGCACGAATTCCGAATGGGTATATGGGGCTTGCAGCCTGGGGAAAACGTACCAGACGCAGCTGTCCAGTCTTCCAATCCCAAACGAGAAGCTCGGAGGGGTCACCGAAGTCCATGCTCGACATGAGAACGCCTAGGGTGCCTTCTGTTATCTGGATCGCATACGAGTAGTTACCTGGTTCTGGCTCGTGAGTCAGCATGGCCGTTTGAGGCGCTGCAGGATGCGGCGCGCCAGTCGCGAGAGATCGCAAGTGTAAATGTACGCGGCAGGTCAACTGAGTGCTGGCAAAACAAGGTCAATCCTGGCAGACGCGCGAGCACACCACTGGCGCACTCACTTGTCTTCAAAATGCTCAATTATGAGCAGCAGATCCTGTGCGGGGTCCATACTGATATCCGTGATATTGTAGCCTACATCCGGAATGGTCCACTCGGTGCCCTCGATTCCTCGGATTGCAGAGGGGATTTGTTGGAAGTACAGCGTCCTGTTCCCCTCGGATTGGGCGAGGACATTGCCACATAACTCCCAAACATCCCCCACGTGCCTTGGCACATTCTCCTTCGCTGACCATAGGAACTCATTCCACGCGTTTTGATGGGTACGCAGCGCAGAAAGGCGGTCGGATGTGGTGATCATGCTGGGCGGGCCATCTTGCATGCCAGCGACCGACAGGTCGAATTTGTACTGGGCGCGGACGTCTTCATCGATGAGAACTTTGAGCTTAGAGCACACCTAGATATAGAAGCAAAATAAGTTGGGTGAAGAAGCTTAGGAATGTAAGCCAAAGATTACCTCACGGCACGCAAGGAGGTCCCGAATGTCCAGGCCATTGAGGATCTCCATGAGAATTTCTGATGGAAAGCCAATCAATCTCATTGGAGGGGGCGTTTGGGACATTCAAGGCACTGTTTGTAGAATAGCTTGACTTCGATGACATCGAACGGTGCAAGAGGGTGAGAGGTATGAGTGGCTTCGTCGACTGCAAGTTCGGAAATACATACCAATTGCAAGCTACGAGACAGGGCGCCTATCCGTTGATCCGCCAAGGTGTCGTGCGCGCACTGCGCAGTGGCTGTGGACTTGTCGCCGACTCTGCGACTCTGCGTCGACGAGTGCTCGCCCTGTGCTCGCCGATCTCTGCCTCACTGTATCCAGAACCACAGCGCAGCTTGGAGAGGACCATGACAGATGTTCAGGCCTCAGCACGCACATTGGTCCTCACCAACTCCGATCTGCTGGATTGCATCCTCACCTTCGTTGCCGCCCCACGAATGCCAGGGATTCGCTCAAAGTGGCACGACCCTAACCGTCTGGTCCCATGCCTCACCGTCTGTCGCAGCTTTCACGAGCTGGTTATCCGACTCCTGTGGAGGTCATTGCCCAGCTTGTTTCCTTTGTGGCATTTGCTCGCTCCGCCAAACACCGAACGCCCTCCGGGCAGCTTCAGCCTCCAAGGCGATAAACGGCTGGATTACCTCCGCAAAGTAAGCACACACGTCCTCTCACACCAGGTACCGCTGACGAATGGTGTTTCAGGTTGTCTCTGCCCGACTGTACGATGACTCTCTAGTAATGGAGCGCTTTCTATGGTACACCACTCGCGTCCGATACATCGCGCACTCCACCTACTCGAGCGACTCTCCAGAGACAACCGCGCACCACTACCTCCTCATACAGGCCGTCGTCTCGAGAAATGGCGGAAATCCCGTTCTCCCTCTGCTACACTCGATACTCTGGGCGGCCAAAGCACCTACAGACAGTTCCCTCGTCGCATTCTTCACGTCGACACTCCGCTCGGCGAGCTTCTCTCTTGAATCTGAGCCAGGCGATGAAGAGGCACGGGCATTACTATTTCGCAGGCTGCACGAGTCCAGCCCCTCCCTAGAGAAGCTCGAAATCGGTTCCGGATACAACAGCGATAAAGACCTAGCAGTGGGGCCACGGCTCGTCCAGGAGCTTCTTTCCTTTGACCGGCTGCGTCACCTCGCCGTGCATTGTGGGCTCTCTGGCCCAGCCACGTTCCTGGCTCTCATCTCCAAGCCAAATCTCACCTCGCTCAGCGTTCGGAATGTCTTAGGACCATTGGGCGCACCTTCCCCACCGACCCTCGTTCGTGATCTTGTCGAGCTGTCCATCATGGGCACAGGACCTACCCTTGCTGATCTCTTCAAGCTCATTCGCTTAGAAACTCTTAAGTCTGCGGCTATACGCATCCAGGACTCTCCATCGATCCAGCAGGAGACCGAAGAGGTCCTGAAGGCGTTCTACGTTTCCCTTCCGACGCCCAACACCCTCCATAGTCTCACCCTACGTATCGCTGGCTGGGGGTCAAACACAGAGTTCCCTGCCATCAGCCTCCGCGACCTCATGCGCCCCGTCCTCCTGCTCCCGGAAATCCGTTCCTTCGCGTTCAGTGGTCATGCCCTCCGCCCGCAAATCGAGGTCGCCGACATCGCAGCGCTCACGGGAGCATGGCCGGAGATGGAGCAACTCGTTCTCGACGTTCCCCCGCCCTCCAAGTCTGGCCACGACGCGTTCTCGCTCGACTGCCTACACTACATCCACGCGCACTGCCCGCAGATCCAGGAGCTGGAGACCCATAGCGTTCACCTCCCTGTGCTTGGGGTGCACGCGATCCCCGCCCCGCTCGACCGATCAGGCTCGCCGTCCCACGGCCTTCGGCGGCTGTGGGCAGGGGGAGTTTACGTCTACAGGCCGGGATACAGGCCGGGGCGCATCGTGCCCGAGCATACGGAGGCGCTGGCGAGGTACTTGCTCGAGCTGTTCCCCACACTGGACACGGAGGAGTACAAGCAGTGGTGTCCTAGACCGGGAGTTCGCCAGACGTCGGCACCGGGTCACTGTCTTGATGGGAGGAAGGTCCTTGCAAGGATGTACACCCTCACTTCTGAACGGGAGCGGGGGCTACAGTAGATCTAGACGTGGATGTGGGTTCCCACCGCCGGTCTCCGACTCCGAATGGGAGCTGTATGTTAGTCACATTTGGTACGTTTAATATTTATCGACATCACAGCTAAGTACTTGCAAGGAACTTGGAAACTTTTTCACGGGTAGATCGACTCGGACTGGTACTATGACGCGACCCAAGGCTCGTCCTCGTCCTCGTCCCCTTCCCTTTGCTTTCCGTCTAATTCTAGCGGTGCTCCGATATTGGCCAGGGCCAGCACGGTAGAGATGCTCCCACCACCAGCTCTGCTTTGGCCGGGCCAGCGGAGCGACATTGTCGGCAGGTCAAGTCCAGACGGGGTATCCATGTCGAGGACCGGAGTTTGGTTATCGAGCGAACGGAGATTGAGGACGAAGCGTGACATGAGGATCGACTCGACGCTGAGCGGTCCCAAGCATTTCAATCGAGTCCGTTTATCACTCGATGCGTAAAGTGGTGGTTGCGCACGTACGGGATCAAGAACCTCGCGAAGGAGGTAGCGCGCTGGGTATGTAGTCAGCACCACAACTTGAGGCTGAAGCGGGAGGACTGCACGGTGGAAGAAAGCACATACCGCCACGAGGAAGTAGAATTGGATGGTGTTGAAAGTCAGGTTTACACTGCGCGGCGACCGTGCTAGCTTAGTTTCGCGACGAGGTGTTTGTATGCAGCGGTCACACTCACAGACAGTAGATGACGCCTGAACCAAACGCGGGGATCAGGACATGGACGACCCGCGAAGGATATGACATACCACTTCGCAGCATTGACGAAGCCAATGACGGCTTCACCTTGGCCGTCCACACTACAGAGACGATATCCTTCGTCCTATACCAAGTGATGCCGACATCGATCGCATTGCTTAAAAGACCGCAAACCTGAACAGCGACCGCCGCTGGCATGCACAGATAGGACGCTCAATAGTAGTTCATTCTGCTAAAGGTGAAGAGCTCTACCTCTGCACGGCCGCGAAGTCAGAAGATGATAAATAAAGGGTGGGTGTATGCGCACCGGTTCCATGACACGGATTCAAGGCGGTCTGCAACTTCGTAGCAACCACGGGCGACAGGCATGCCAATTCCCTTGAAAGAATGAAATATCCCCACTAGAAGATCAGCCTATTCGGGCTGTGAGATGGAGGGAGACACGTCGCGCGGGTTAAGGGAAGGCTTACGAGGTTGTATGGTATGGAGGCGCACGCCAGCAAAAGCAATAAAGACGTCCAAAGCCATCTCTGGCCGTTGATAGCGTGTATCCTCAAAGAGTTGAAGACTCAACACAGATGAGATTGACGTCTCGTGACAGAACAAGGGCCTTCACCTCCCATGGCCAGAACGTTGAGGATCACGACAAGGATATTCAGGGTTCCAGACACTTGGCACCTAATCCCGCTCATGAGTCACTAAACAAAAACCGAACTGCATGGGAGTCCACACGTACATCTGCATCAAAGTCAGTACTGAAGAGCGGAGAAATCATCCCGGGATCTCACCTTGTCTGATCCCCAAGACTCCACTAGGTTCCAAAGAGCTAGTGATAGCGAGTACAACAACAGCGAATAGCGATTCAGAATGAAGAGGAGGATGGGAACATTAAGTCCACAGCCCCAAATGACCTGGCTTTCAGCCTCAAATGTTAACAGGTGTTCGTACAGCGCCAGGGCTCCACAAAAATTAAATCAGAGGGCTGATACCTCGAGAGCAACTTTCGAGACGAACTCACTAATGCAAGCCGCATCCACATAGTACCAAAAAGGTATGCTGGGCGAATTGACGGTCTAAGCATGGAAGTTCAAGTTTGCGAGACAAGAAAGGGTCACGCACAGCAATCTATTGATCTCCTGCTCTATCCCAGAGGCCGCACTGGCAGAAGCTGTTGAGGGTGACATGGAGCTGGACGGGACTTGGGTCTGCCGCAAATCGACCACAAATGTGGACGGTGTCTAATCAGAAAGACCGCGATCCGATTAAATACATTGTTTCCTACAAGGCTATGTACATAGCGCAGCGACAATTACGGCACAAATTCCAACGAGGTGGACGACATGTCGTATCTGTGATGCGTTCCGTCAAGGCCGGAGGATCATTAGGGCATCCGAGGGTAGCCTGTATGTCCATTGCGGGTAGCCTGTATGTCCACTGCGGGCCGCGCCGACTGCAAATCGCATCAAACATGAAGAGCCGTGAATTGGTCTCAATACCGAGTCATCGATACTCGCCACAGTTCAGACGCAATCAGGGTGCGATGCAACGAATTACATGCAAGTAAGGCCTGGCTAGTTCCCGTGAGAAGAACCAAGGACGTCGCAGGGCCGGATCAACGTGACTGCGAAGGCACTGATCAGCTTTCCAGTGGGAACACCATGCGATAAGAGACATACACGATGCAAGTCAGCTTCCGCTTAGCCCCTTCCTGTGCTTTTAAATTTCAACAGCGGATTGACGCACCGGGCTACATTCGCGGAGGAAGCTACTGGGAAACTGGTGACTCGGAGTTTGAATCAGCACAGCCAACAGACGGAAGGATGGGATGACGATAATCATACAAGGGCATGGATGGACAGAGAATTCAAAGCGGAAAAATACATGAAAAATCAGATGACTGGCTGCTTGAGCGCCCCTGGATGCCAGAGCAACGAAGCTGTCCGAATCCTGCAACAGTACGGGAAAGTTAAACTGGCGACAGTTAGCTACGCGGTAGGGTCTGCGCTCCACGACAAGTCGAAACGATCCAAGCACGAGCAACTGAACGTGAACGTCAGCGCTTTTGACTCCAGCGAACACCCAAGTTCCCTCGGGCTTTCCTCGGGACGCCTGCCGGTGTGGCGACCAACCCAACGTTGCAGGCTGTCGCATTGACAGCTTCGCCTCTGAGCCTGGTGACTCAAGTTGATGGAAAGGATTTGAGACCCACTATCCAACAAAGTACATCGAGGCCCCCCTGTACGTGCATTGCAACACAAGAATGATACAGTACTACTGCACTCAGACTCTAGATCTATGCAAGAGCAAACTCTACTCCACTATAGATCGTGGGTGACCACATATACTCCACGGATAACGTAAACACAAAACATCAGCGCGATCTGGACGGACCCGCCACTGCGTTCACCTGGACGTGAACCGCCCTCCGACTGGAGCGGCGAGGCCCATCTTCCTGAACAGCAAACGACTGGCTGTCCAGCCCGTTCTGCTCAACCAGGTCTTCCGCAGGAAGGAGATACTCGATGTCTTCGTACATGTGTGGGAAGAAGATTGCGAGCATGTCGTCGGTCCTACGATGGCAATGTGAGTATGTCGTTACTGCATACCCGGCACCGGAGACGTAGCCACTTACTTGTACACGAAGTCCCCCTTCTGCACCTTCTTCGAAGGCGCATCCACCTGCTTCTTGTCAGAGTCTGTCACGAATGACGTCACATTCAGAGTGCCGGCGGCGTTTTCGCGGGTGTACAGCGACAGCCCTTGCTTCGCAGCGAGGTCGAGGATGTTGCGTTCGACGGAGTCTTCGGCATAGTAGCAATACACCTCCGTCGGCCGCGTCTGGCCCATGCGATCGATACGTGCGATGGCTATATGCGAGATGAATATCCGCAACCGAGACAGACTTGAAAGCTTCACACCTTGTACTTCAAATGCATGGTGGACAACACTCTCCACCAGGAATACCCTCGAAGCGCATGTGACGTTCAGTCCAGCGTTTTCGCGCTCCCTACAGAGATATCAGGAAATACGTCCAAGCGTCAGAGGACTTACTTACCCATGGAGGAGTAAAACGCTGATAGTTGGGTCGGTACGGAACTTCTTCGCAGCGTTCGTCTTCCCTGTATTCTGGTCGATCCGTAAGCAAGTAACGCCTGAGGACAAATGTCAGATAATCTCAAGACGAGAGACTGTCACTGACAACGCACCGTTCGCCCGCAGTGCATGTTCGATAACTGTTCCACCGATGTGAGGCAACGAATACACCACAACAAGAAACAAGACCCACTCATCAACGAATCCGCCCACGCCGAGAACACGATGCTCTTCGCCCCGGCGTCTGTTGTCTCAATGTAGAGCAGGTGCTGCACCAGCGTCTCGATCTTGCTCCCGTAGCTGCCGTACATCTCCATCGACTGCACATCCTGCATCGTCTGTCCGTTAACGAAGTTGTAGTGGATCTGGCGCCGCGACTGAGGCAGAGCCTCGTTGCTAACGAGGAGCTTCGCGGGGGCTTGAGCCTGCGAGGGCTCGCTCGGGTTATCGAGCGAGAACCGCTGCAGCTGGTCCGGATGGATGGGCACACGGCAAACCGGGCACGCTTTACCCGCGGGGCGCACGATCCACGCTTTCATGCAGTCTTCGCAGTAGACATGGGCGCTGGGAATAACCCTGTAAGCAGAAGACAACAGAAAGGCGCGGATGGAAAGGATACGTACCACTGGGTGATGTACCCGCGCATGAAGTCGCACTTGCACAAGATGCAAGTCTTGTCGTCTTCGTCCATGGTCCCCTCTTCGTGCGACTTGCTGAGGTTGTCCATGTACCGCTGGCGGGCGCGCGCCGCGTTGATCTTGGTGTCTAGCTGGGTCTGTTGTCGACGTAGTTCTCCCATAGTGTCCAGAAGCGTCGTCTCGATCTGGGCTTCCGCGACGGTGTCGGAAATTTCCTGCAGCTGACGGAAATACCTGCATACCGTACCGGGAGTTAGAGAGGAATGAGATGACAGTGGGGCGACCATACGCAATACGCTCGTTGAAAGCCTTCCGAAGATGCCCAAGATCGGTTTGGAGGCGATCAATCAATTTACCTACGACCGAAGCATGAGTCCAGCACGGCGTTATGGTTCGTCGACAGACGTACCTTGCTCAGCGATGAGGGACCTCAGCTTCGCAACCCCCTCCTGTGCAAGGAGCTTTTCAGGATCCTCCCTCTTCGGTATGTTCACTGCGACGTTGTTCAGGTCGACCAGAATACTCTTCACAGCTCGTCCTTGATCAAAGTCGTCCAACAAAGCCTTTCTCTCGTCGTGCAGCGTCTTCGCGATGACGAGATGCTCAGGAAGCACCTCCTGGTCGTCGAGCTGATCGAGCTCGAGGACTTCCATCTCCTTTATGGATGCATACTGCGAGGACTGTGCCTTGAAGGCTGCCTTCGTCTTACGCATCTTGACCTCGCGCACGTCATGGGCGGCGAGGAGGGTGCGTTCTGCCGTGAGCGTCTCACGGCGGTCGGCAAGCAGAGCAGCGTAAGCTTGCAGGTACGCCTCAGCCTCGCCTTGAGTGTCGAGACTACGGGCGTATTCTTGCCCATCAGCGTCCTCCCCGCTGTTTCCGAGCGGCTGCGTGAGGAGCGCGATGAGCTTCTGGCGCCACCGCCAGAGAAGGGTGGACTGCTCGTTCAGGAGACTCTCAATGAGCTCGTTGCCTTCTTCCATCTGTATGAACGGTTATTTGCTTGTTCAAGGCTTTCTAAAGTCTGACGCATACCAGTTCCCATGATTTGATGCCACCTTTTCCGAGATACTGGACCTTGACGTAAAGGTCCTTCTCCCTCAACGCCTTGACGGTGGGGTCACGGTCGAGATAGGTCATAGCGCGCTCAGCGGCCTCCTCCGTACCTAAAGCCATTCACGAGTCAGCGTCGATATGACCACCCCAGTAACAGTACGCCATACCTCTTAAGAGCAAGCGTCGAAGCTCCTCCGCAGATGCATATGCCTCGTTCTCCGACGCCTCATACGACTTCCCCAGAACGTGGTACACATCTCCCTGCAAGAACTTGATCTTGTGAAGCGCAATGCGAGCCTCGCGCATCCGGCCATGGAGGTACGTCGACTTAGCCTTATGAGCCTCCCCTATCGCGTTGCGCGGAAGGCCTTCTTCGTCTTCGTCGAGGTCGATCGGCGTCTCCCGGCCCGCGCGCTCTTTGCCCTTGCCCTTGTCAATTTCGTCCTCAGTGTCGTTGCTAGCGCTGCCTTGCGTTGCAGCGGAGCCCTGACGGCGAGATGCGCGCAGCTCGGCTCTGAGCATCTCGCGCTGCTTCGCGTGCTCTACAAGAGCTTCCTTGAGGTCGGCGATGAGCTTGTCTGCCTCCTGCTCCGCATCGACGAGGAGGTCGAGTGCCTGACGGTACCGATTCCGGTTGTCCTCGTCTAGCTGTGTAAGCTGCGCCAGAGTAGTCATGCCAGAGACCTTGTCCTTCCGGTCCTCAACGGAGTTCCTCCAGTTCTGCTCGCGCATAGTTTCCAGCACCTCCGACATGCTCTTCAGGACACCGGGCTTGTGCAGTTTGTCCACGGCGTTGACGGCGAGCGCTCCCACTTGCGGGTGGATACAGAGCCCGCGCAGCCGGCGAAGCCAATGACGCAGCTTCGCGACGTCAACTTCCCAATTCTCTGTCGCCGCGACCCCTCGTACGTCCAGGCCGAGGTCAAGGAGAGCCGCATCTAGTGCTTGATCGTAGAAGTGGCGCTCTACGCGGCCGAGGTCGATGGGCACCAGGAAGCGGGTCTGTGGAGGGATAGTGAGTTCATCCTGAACGGCCTTCTTCATGGTCCTGTAGCAGATATCTGTCAGTGAGATATGTTGCATAGAGATGGTGAGACGAACCGGACGGTATATCTGCGGAAGAGCTCCGTGAACTCATGCACGTAGCCGGGAAGCTGGAGACGCGGCCACGTGCGCGGGACGTCGGTGACTGCGCGAATGCGAAGGAACCTGCCACACTTAGATGAGCACCATAGACCAAGGGAAAGACAGCTGAGGCGCACTTGAGAACGTGGATTAAATCGGAGATTTGTGAACGCGCAGGAGTTCCTGACACTGCGAACGACGACAGCCGGGGGATGAGCGACACCATCTCCCTACAAAGTATCACCTCAGCTTCCAGCAGAAACATTCTAAATGATCCAACATCGACGCACTCCGTTCTCCCTCCACCGACCATCTGCACCTCGTCCATGATGACGCGGTACCACTCACACAACACGAGCGGGCTGCGCGACCTGTTCACAGAACTGTACTGCACGAATGCTCGACGCGGACGCGCTGGCGGAGGCCGCGCGACGCCGAGGTCCTGTTGCAGCACGTTGTACGTTGTGATGCAGACGTCGAACTTGTTGACGTAGGCACACCAGTCGAGGATCTCCTCCTCACCTTCGTCTTCAACTTCCTCTGGCTCCCCGTCGACGTCCATCGCATCGTCGCAGTCCTTCGCGCGAGCCTTGCCCTTACCTTTTGACCTACCGTTTGCCTTCGACGAACGCCCGACTTTCTTGCGCTTCGCGGGCTTAGGCGCAGCTTTGCGCCTCTCCCGTTCGATGGCGACGTCGAGGTCGGAGATGGGTACAGGGACTTTCCTCCAGCCTTCGTATATGAGGACCTTGAGACCCGGCGCGTGCTGCGCGAGTTCATCTGCCCATTGTGGCGCAAGCGACGGCGGGGTGACGATGAGCGTAGTCTGTAAACTAGATTGAGTCTGTCAACCTTCCAGGTAAATCACGCTCTGCAGGCATACCTTGATCTCCTTGACGTCGAGCTTAGCCTCTGAATCCCATCGCGTGTTGACAGGAGAGCGGTCTGGTGCGGGGTTTAATATGATGATGGAAATGCACTCGAGCGTCTTGCCCAAACCAGGCTCTTCGGCGACGATGCCTCCGGATGCATCCTCTACAAGATCTTCTTCTTCCGTGGGGCGGGTTGGAGAGATGATGCCGCGGAGACGATTGACATACCAAGTCTCATCCGTGGAGACCGAATGGCGGTGCCAGAATAAGGGAAGAGGGCGCTCGTCGACATTGATTTCGGCGGAAGACACAAGGTCTCCGGATGCTGTAATGGTCTTGCCTTCCCTCCCAATCATCCACCCAACGCTGCGACGTTGGAACGGGAGGAGGGTAGGAAGCAGTGCGTAAGGTTGCAAGGCGTCCAGCGCAGCTGGGGAAGGTACAGCGGGTGCCGGCCCGAGGATAGAGAACAGAAAGGGGATGTCGGCGGTCCCGTGGTAGGAGTTCGGTAAAGGCGTCGCAGGCGGGAAAAGTTGGAGGATGACCAGCCGCTGGGCTTCTTGCACTTCGAGAACGCGTGTGTTCTCAGACATAGCCTTCCCTACCGGCACGACGGGCTCAAATATCTTTGGGCAGACGAATGAGCAATCGACCTGGAGTTGAAGGAAGAATGGCATCTCGTTTGGAGCATGGTCTGGGGCCGGAACCACCGAGAGTGTGGAGGTGATACGCGCGCGTCCGTCATCTTCCAGAACCCGAAACGCTTGGAGAAGGTTGTGAAGGTTGCGTATGCGCTGACCGGAAAAGAGGTCATAATCCTTCGGATCAAAGGAGTCGCGTATATGGGGAAGATAGAGCAGGGGCCAAGCGGGATCATGCTCAGGCTCATAGACGCCATGAGCCAGGGAGTCGACAGACACAGGTCCGAGCTCTATTGCCTCTGTGTCTCCCATAGAAGCAACGTAGTTGAACACCCAATCTGACAACGTCTGCTCGATGTTGATCCAGCCGAGGGCCGTGGCGCGCTCATCGTCCACATAATTGAGGGGAGATAGATTAGGGACGTCGGGGGCCGTACTGTAGCGTAGGCGGAGCACTCGCTGGAAGGCAGGGAACAATCGCTCATTGGCAGTAACATTGATTGCGTCTCCAGATGAAACTTTGGTACGCTTTCGCAGGCCATCATCGTCGCAACTCTCGTCTTCGTCGTGGCTTCTCTTCTTCGACTTCGACGTATTCTTGGTTTTTGTCCTCTTGTGTATCCCGGTCTTGGTCTTAGGGTCGAAGCCTGTGGTGTTGCGGAGAAGCTGAAGAAGCCTCTGCAGACGGACAAGCCGGTGCTCGCCGTCGGCCGGAAGGTCACGAAGGGCTACCAGATGATCGCTTTCCTGCACAAACATAGCGATGGATTTGTGGAAGGGCCCAGGGCCCGGAGAGGGGCCAGGAGGCAGCAACGATGGCGGTCAAAGGCAAGAAGCAAGATGGGCGCCAACCAGGCGCGACCGTGTAGACATCACATGACCGAGTCATTCGCGGTGCCGGCCCTCCCTTTTCTGGAAAACCCCGACGTCCCGATGCCCCGACATGCCATAGCCAACCTTCAATGCCCTCGAGTCGACGTGTTTGACATGGCTCTCAGGAATTCGAACAGTCAAGGATTGTAAGATAACACCAACATGACCTCCTAGTGCTACACATGATGATATACACCCACACAACACGCCTCTCTCATGAGTTCTCGCTCTTTGTTTCCGTTGCCTCCTTCCCCCGCAGTTCTCGTCGTCGTTTCACATCCCAGTTATACACGCGCGCAGTGTTGACCTCCATGACAGTAATTTGCTCCCGCAGAAACTCGAGGTCCTCGATGACGCTCGCAAGGCTACTTTGTGCAGCATCCAGTTTCGAACGGAGTAATGTGACGGCAGCCGGTATCTTATATGCGAGCATGACGTTTGCCTAGCAGAGGATTTAATGTAGGTGTGAAAGGTAGAATACATAGCAAGAAAGAGGGACGTACTCCAAGCCAAAGGTAGATAGTATCAGTGTCCTCCAGTTCCGCCTCAGCGTAGAGCGTGTCGTTCAGCTCGAAGGTCGTAGTGAGGGGTTTCCCGGCATCTTCCTCATCCTCCAGCTCACCATCGAGGTCGTCTTCATCTTTTGCTGCACTTTCACCTTCCTGTACACGGAGGACGTTCATATTCAAACACATGGGCCGAAAAACAAGCTTGCTCACTCGTCGTTCCTGCAAGAATTCTACCATTGCCAACGTCTTCTTGATGTCCGGAATCTTTTCCTCCAGCCCTCTGCGTCGCTGCGTCAGATTATGGTCCATGTAACGGTACTTCCTGTTACAAGGGCAGAAGACGAGCACGGGACGTTAACTGGTGGTCAATGAGGCTCGAATGGACCTGCACATACGCTAACGCAGCTTGGAACTCCTTCAATGCATTTTCAGGAGTGGGGTCAACACCCAAAAACTCTGCCACATCTGCCTGAATGACTTGGCGTTAACAGAACTCCTTTCGAGCGGATCGCTTGTGCACGGACGATGAAGGGCGCCTTCGGTATGCCTCTCGGGTTGCGCTCCTGCGCATCAGTTGCAATTTTTGACATGCCTCCGATGCAGTTTTGGTCGATGATGCGAAAAAAGACAGTGATTCGAGGGGATAGATGAGGATGAATGTGGGGAGCAAGTCACGATCCGCAAAGGCCGTACGGCGTCCACCAAATGTTTGAGGACGCCCGATTTCAGTTGATAGGCGCTTGTGGACGCATATATTCGGGCAATTTTCCCAGAATTTTCCTCGTCCCTCCTCTCCATCCCCAATCGTCCATCCTCGCCCTCGTATGTGTACCCGCCTCGTCCCCCGACTCCATATGTCATGTCTCGCCTCATTGTGAAGAACCTCCCGGCATATCTCACACAAGAACGGCTTCGGAAACACTTCGCAGTCTCTGATGGACCAGGCGGTACTCTTACCGACGTGAAGCTCGTGTTGAAGCCAGACGGCACCTCGCGACGCTTCGGCTTCGTTGGCTACAAGTCTGCAGAGGAGGCGGAGCGAGCGAAGAAATGGTTTCATAGGTCCTTTGTCGACTCGTCGAGGATCATCGTCGACGTCGTGGATGTGCGTTCTAAACTTTTTTCATCTTCCCTTCCTAATCCATTGGGGTGTAGGGTGCGAAGGACGCCCCAACTCCTCGCCCTAACAAGCGTCCGAGGCTCGGCCCGTCGCCTGCTGAGGTTGAGGCTGCCACGAGGACCTCCACGAAGACGACGAAAAGCTTGAAGGACAAACCAAAGAAGGGCAAGCATGCGGAGCTCGTTGACGAGTTCATGCAGGTGATGCAACCTCGCACGAAGGGTCCTTCATGGAAAGATACCGGCCCCATCGCTCCTTCTATCGCCTCGACGTCAACTGGCGCTGCCATCCTTCCTGTGCAAAGGGACAAGAAGTCGAAGAAGGATAAGGAGGGAGAAAATGCTTTCACGAAAGATATCGATAAGCAGCCTGACGAGCTAGAGGCATCTGGAGAATCGATGTCGGATATGGATTGGTTACGGCGACATACGAAGTCGACGCTCAATTCGGTGGATGCGCCACAGAAAGTTTTCGAGCAGTCGGATGACGAACGCATGGAGGAGGAGGAGGAAGACAATGATGATGATGGCGAGGTATACGCTGTTCCTCCTGACTTCTCTATTCCTTAGCTCACTGGGAGGTTTAGAGTCCTGCCGAATCACCTCCCGACCCAACAAGAGCGACTATCCTCCAGACATCGCGTCTTTTCCTTCGTAACCTCACCTTTGCGTGTACCGAGGACGAGATTAGGGACCTTTTTCAAGTACACGGTGACGTGTCCCAGGTGCGTTGATAAGTTCGTCCACTATCTGCTTTGGGGAGGACGATCGACGGGTTGGTAAGATGATAAGACTGAATAGGGACAGCAGACTCGCTTGCGAGGGTGCTGATTTTCAGGGAAATCGATAGTAGAAATTCATTCTGAACCTATCTCGTCTCTCGTCCTCTCCTCCTTGTTTTCATTTCTTCGTCGCGAACTGCCCAGCTGATGATCGTCGATCTCAGGTTCATCTTGTTCTGGACCCGAAGACTCAGCGGCCGAAAGGCCTGGCATACGTCACGTTCGCTCAGCCGGAACAAGCAGTGGCAGCTTATGAGGCACTAGACAAGATGTCGTTCCAAGGTCGTCTACTACACGTCTTGCCGGCCGTTGACAGGAGGGGCAAAGATGGGGAGGCCGAGGGCGACGGAAAGAAGCGTACAGTAAAGCAGGATCGGGACGCGAAGCGTCAGGCAACAGCTGGGAAGGAATTCAATTGGGCTATGTTGTACATGAATGTACGTACAGGCATGAATATATTTGTTTCGACGTTGGTAAGCTTATGCTTCCGATCACGATCACTTAGAGCGACGCGGTAGTATCGTCAATAGCGGACCGCATGAACGTCTCCAAAGCAGACATCCTGAACCCCGAGTCGGACAATGCGGCGGTCAAGCTCGCCCTCGCAGAGACTCACGTCATCCAGGAGACGAGAACATTCCTCGAGCAACACGGTGTCGATTTTTCTGCACTCGAGAGCTCTGGCTCGCGCCGCGCCGCGCGTTCAGATCGCATTATCCTCGTCAAGAACATCCCGTATGGCACATCCGCCGCAGATGTGCGAGCGCTTTTCGAGCCCCACGGCGAGCTCCGTCGCGTGCTCGTTCCACCCGCAGGCACGATCGCCGTCGTCGAGTTCATGCACCCGAACGAAGGCCGTAAGGCGTTCCGCGCAGTCGCATATCGCCGCATGGGCAACTCGGTCATTTACCTCGAGAAAGGCCTTGAGGGTATGTTCCTCACCGACGAACCTGGCACCGACGCCTCCGCGAGCGAGCCAGCGGCACCAGCATCGGCATCGGCGCCGGTGACCCTTACAGGCAGCGCCCCGGTCGCGGTGGCCGAGGACAGCGACGAGCCGGCACTGAGCGCGGGGACGACGCTCTTCGTCAAGAATCTGTCGTTTAGCACCACCCCCGAGAAGCTCACGCAGATCGTGCGGCACCTCCCCGACTTCGCGTTCGCGCGCATCCAGACAAAGCCGGACCCGGCGCGCCCGGGCGCGCGCCTCAGCATGGGCTACGGCTTCGTCGGGTTCCGCACTGTGGACGGCGCGCGGCGCGGTCTGAAGAGCATAGAAGGGCTCGTGCTCGACGGCCACAAGCTTGTCGTGAAGTGGGCTGGGCGCGGGGCAGAGGAGGGCGAGAGCACAGCGGGGGACAAGGAGAAGGCCAAGGCGCGGACAACGAAGATGATCGTGAAGAACGTGCCATTCGAGGCGACGAAGAAGGATATCCGGGAGCTCTTTGGGTGCGTTATCTCATTTTTCCCCTTCTTGGTCTGTTGCTGGCCGGGTTTTGCCATCGTACTCGCTGACGATCTTCCTGTGGGCCTTGTCCTGCAGTGCGCACGCGCAGCTCAAGTCCGTGCGGCTTCCAAGGAAGTTCGACCATCGCACGCGCGGGTTTGCATTCCTCGAATTCACGACGAGGCACGAGGCCGAACGCGCGTACGCAACTCTCCAGCATACACACTTGCTTGGCCGACACTTGGTGCTCGAATGGGCAGAGGAAGGCGCTGTCGATGTCGACAAACTTCGGGAGAAAGCCGGTGCTGGCTTTGGTGGCGGCGCTGAGATGCCAGGCAGGAAGAGAAAGTTGAAGCTTGGGGACAGCGATGGCGACGGAGACGAAGATGCATGACGTGCCATCGTATCGTACCCGCGAGTACCAGCCACATTGACGGCCACCTCTTCTAACACCCTGGAGCCACAGGAAACAGTTCAAACCTGTACCATGATATGGTTGTGAATCTACTTTTTGCAACACATCTTCTGGCAAAGTTGTTGTCGCAGTCGGTCCTTGACTTATAGCCATCACCGACGGTCCAGTGCATCACTCCATCAAGTTGTAGTCCCTGAAACCTGGTCACGGATGGCCGATGGTGGGTTCGATGGTTGAGGATCATGAGACAATTGGTCAACATTAGGTCATTGGAAGGCAATCTATTGAATCCGTTCAACCGCATTGATCCGCCCCGATGAAGTTCGTTGTATGATTGTAGGGTACTTAAGTACCGGAGGCATAGATCCCTTCCGTTTTCCCTGGTCCACGCAAGGTCCGCGTTACACTTGGTTTCGTAGTAACGGAGACATGAACACAACATCTGATTCAGGGCCACGGCAGTCCTTCACACCAACCCTCGATGCGCAAACGCTTCGAAATGCATTGTAAGTGCCATACGTACGATAGAGAATGCCAAGGAATGTCTAACATTTGTAACATCAGCTTCCCGGACGGGTACCGCCTGAGGTTGGGCTGCGTCGGTCGGTCATTGTTACACCCTCTTTGCGCCCGTAATTTTCGCTGACCAGGTCCTGGTGTATAGTCCTCATCATTTACGAATACGTTCTCACATTTGAGGCGGAACGTCGTATGATCTGGCCACGGAAGCTCACCGTCCCGACTGTGCTCTTCCTCCTCAACCGCTACTGTCTCATACTGTTCAGTCTGTCTACATTCCTGTGTTTCTTTGTCTCATACAATGACGATCATGTAAGTAGTTTAAGTTCATCCTCGAGCAGCCTTACTCGGCGGATCCACTCAGTGCCGGCCCGCTTACCCATCACCTCTTCCTAGTCGTGAGTGGATATATTGACAATGAAATACTCGCGAGCGTCCATGAACATATGACCTCTCAGATGCCGCATTCCATCCGTACTGCAACATCTATTCGGGATTTTTGTCGGTGCGACTGGAATCTGTATGGTGACCTTAAAGTTTAGGCATGGCCCTCCGTCACTGACCCATCCAGCAGTGTTCCAAGCTCTTCGCATCCATTGTATCAACGACCACAACTGGTTCTGGACAGCACTCGTCTTGGTCCTAGGGCTTGTCCCGACAATGAGCATCTTTGTGAGTACTAACGCGGTGGTTGGATTGGCTGGGGCTAACTTGGTGCTTCACGCAACAGCTGAACGTGGTCGTAATGCGAGCAGTCATTGCCCTTCCTTCGCCGCTTACAGGATGTCTTGGACCGAAGTACACTTCCGAGGGAAGCGTGTGGACTAGAAAGTGATGCGTATTATACCCATGTCCGTGTCCACTAATATTCAAGTTCAATAGAGGTAGAAGTTTCTTTGCTACGCCCAAGCCCGGCTTCAGTTTCACTAATCACAATGCTTCCGATTAACCAGTCACTGCTGCGGTCACTCTCATGGCATACACACCAGACGTCCTCGTTGTCGTTATAACGTGGTATCGAACCGCCAGGATAGCATACCCTACCAGGGGGGTCAACCTGGGGAGACCTTCAATAGTACCCTTACTGCTCCGCGATGGTAAGTATTCTGGCCCGACGACCACTACTGAACGTACATGCCGCTCATTCCAGTACATCGTGGCAGGAACAACATTCTTCTTGTCAGTCGAATACTATTTTCGCGAGGAGAACGTCGCCGACTCACTGACATATCTTAGAGCCGACCTGATGATAGATACTGTGATACTATGGCTCCCCGGGAAGTGAAAGAAATTCGACTGCGGGAGGTCTAGAGAGCGCGGATGAGCCAATACGCTCTTGAAACTTTGTACATAC
>JAKLMY010000402.1:0-23234 GCA_022814645.1 Ganoderma meredithae | reverse complement strand
AGGGAACCCTAGAAACTAAGATAAACACAAGGGAACAGAGAGGAAATCTTATCTAACCAATAGTGAGAAGGGATGAGGCAAATATCGAGGAAGTAACATGCAAACATCGCACAATGTCGTACCGAAACGTACTCCGACATCTAGCAGAGGGTGGAACAGGACAGCTAGAAACTGATCGGAGACAGAGGTTACAATGAAGCAGGCAATGTCGGAGGTGACAAAAGAACCGTCGGAAATGTTGGGACAGAATGTCGGTGTGAGATGTCGGACTGAACTGGACCAGAATGCGACATCGGGCTCTTGGCTTCTGACACAAGAAGTCCAACAAAGCATCAGGAACACAAAAAACAGGCACATAATGGGCTACAGGCCCATCAATGGTGTGCGACTGGTCTGTGAGCAATGTGACTAATGGTGAAAGGCGAGTGAGTGATCAAGGTATGTGAGAACTAGAATACGTGCAACCCGTTGCTCACCTGAGGCAAAAAGGGGGTACCACATGAAGAGGTGAGGACTGTGTATGGGCAACAGGCTCAATCATCAGTGGGCCAGGGGCCTGTGATAGGTGGGCAAGAGTGACTGAGTGATAAGCGACAGCTGTGAGCAAGGGAGAGGGCAATGAAGGTAAAAGTGAAGGTAGCTGGCTAGGGCCTATCAGTGCTGGGAACAGGCTACAAGCCCATCACTGGTGCAGCAGTGCTTGGTGAGGAGAACATTGCTATCATAGTTATTCTTGGCTTTATTGGGTGCATTGTCAAATTCACCTTCATGCTTGTCATTGTGAAGGATGTCTGCAAGGCCATCTTGCTCATAATTCTGAGGTATCTCATCTTAGTTGTCAAAGTCTCATAGATTGTCAAAATCTTCTCCTGTGTAATAGACAAGTGCACATGAATCCTTTGGCTGTTTTTGTAGGAGAAACAATGAATACTGACCATGCTCACTGTTCTGATCAATCTCCTCATCTTTCTCAGCTGCAAGATTGGAACCAAGTAGTACTGCCATGTTATTCACAAGCTATCAAAGATGTGATGGAATCTATGACTTATGTGAGATTCCAGCTTCATTGTCTTCCTGTGAGAACATGTCTGGAGATAATGAAACTGTAAGGACTATGAACTGGCCAGATGATGTGCACATACCTTCACTAGCAGGCTCTTGGAACCAAATATTTGATGCCTGGATGTAGGTCATCTGGAGCTGTTGAGATTGTCCCATGGAATGATCTGATGCATAGAGATCATCAATGCCTGACATGGATGTGTTGAGATTCTGGCTGGCCAAGCCTGCATTTGTCAGGCCATGAGTATGACCATCATTTACTTTGAACACACTGAAGTGGGTGCACTGACCTGAGTCAGCATTAGATGCCAATGGCTGAGCCTGAGGACAGCTTGGAGTGTGATGTGTGCGAGAGGGTCCAGGAGTTGTAGAAGACAGCTCAAGTGGCTGGGAGTTATGCCAGGGAGTGAAGGAAACTGGTAGACAAGAGATGGTACCATTGATGAAAAAATGGGCTTATCAAGTGAGATTTACCTTTGTGCCCATTGGGTGCAACACAAAATGGATTACAAGCAGCAGTAAGTTGGGCGGCTTTCTCAGGCATAAGCTTGCAGACAGTCTATGGGGCAATCCATGAATGGGAGATGCTGTAGCAGATAAGATTGCAACTCCCTAGGGCTGAAGTGTTGCTACAATGTTGTCTGGCAAGCATCTTGGCAGGCTTTGCCTACAAGGCTGATGTTACTGAAGAATAGGGTATAGGCAAGCCTGATTTGTGGGCCTGCAGGTTAACAGGTACTCTTTTCAAGGACATCAAGTTGGTAGCAAGTGACATAATCTGAAACTGGGCATTCAATGTCAGTAAGCACAGACTCATTGGAGAAAATGATAAGGTACCTCCAAAACCTTATCTCTGTGAGTACACTGATTCTCTTTGTTTCCTTTGTGGTGAGTCTTGTACTTGTTGGATGAGACCAATTTGATGGCTTCTGTCTCCCTTGAAATTTGCACCAATTAGAGAAACATGCTTGACAACAGTAGTTCACTCATGCATGAGCTTCTTCCTCTCCAAGTCTCTCAGTATGCACCCACTATAGCAAGCAGTCTCTGAGGTAACTTTGGGAGACATTCTGAACTCCGAGGGATGTGGTGTGTGCTCAAGATGGTCATGGTTGGTGCAAAAGGGTTAGAAAGGGGGAAGCACTGAGGCAGGATGCTGACTTAGGAAATTCTGAGAATGCAATGAGGTTTCTACTTTCTCTGAGTCCTCTGCACTCCCTCCTATGACAAACCTACACTGCAGCACATGCAAAGAAGAATTCAGTAACCAAAAGGCCAAGAACCAACATATTGGGGCCTCACCATTATGCTTTGACTTCTACAACACAGAGTCCTCCCATGTTTCAACTCATCTCTAGCCATCTTCTCTTCCTGATGACCACCCTGTCCCACCTCCCCTTCCTGCTGGATCATTTAATGCTATCCCAGACTTGCTGTAGAAAAATGAGGGCACTTGGAGCACACAAGTGAGGAGAGCAAGGCAAGAGAATGTGATTCACATTTGACTATGCAAATGTGTGTAGAACAACATATGTACAAATGTGCTTATATACTAGAAATAAAAGGTCCATAATATGAAATAAGTGGGGGTACGGGTATCTGACGGGAGGCTAGATGAAGGTAGCAGAATGGGGGTGGGCAGAGGCAGAGCACACACACATGAGCTCACCTGACGCATCATATAGAAGATGCCAGATTCCAACACTTGCATGATGATCAAGGCTCTGTGCTCTTCAACAATCATGACTTGGTGAGCCCACTCAAATGATGCCAAGTTACTATTAAAGAAGTCAAAGATAATGATGCCAGTTGAGCCTAGATCTACAAGAAGTTTCTAGCTACAGTCGTGACTCTGCAAGGTTCTGGAGTAACAGGCTTTAGTGATCTTCTCTCCAAGCAGGCATCTATGTATGAACAGCTATACTCACTGTTTAGGGACCAGAAGGAGTGGGGCTTGGTGAAATAGTTGATGTGCTAGACAACACAAACTAGAGTAGATGAGTATCTGAAGCTCAATATTGTGAGTTGATCAGTTAACACTTCATGCCATGCCTTGCTTACCACTGGAGCCTTAGACCTGTGAAGTCACAAAGCCGTCCTTCAAAAACAAGAGAAGCATGCTGAAAAAGGTCGACTTGCTATCTGTTGGGCCAACCTAGAAGTGTGATGAGATCATAGTCACAGGAGATCTTCTCAGCTCCAAAGAGGAATTTCTTACCAAGGAACTGGAGTTATGGTGGTGCAATCCACTTGCATGCATCCTTGACCTCATTGAGAACACAGCATTCAAGGACTTCATTATTTAAAAGCCTATGTGAATTAAACATGATGGTCAGTGCTATTACAGTGAGATGTGTATGTCAGACTGGTGGTAGAAAATTCAGGTATGTATTTACCTAAGATGTGTAAATATCAACTCATCCAACCTGAGCAGTCCCATCTACCACATGGTGTGACTGTTGCAGGCATTATGCTCACCTCTGGCAAGACCAATTTGTTCATATTTTAGGGAGATAAGACCACATGGCCTGTCTACCTCACACTGGCCAATATTGACAAGGAAGTTCACTATAAGCCATCATCACATGCATCCATCCTGCTTGGATACATACCTGTGGCCAAACTAGCTTGTTTTACTGACACTACCCAATCTGATGCTCAACAGTGCTTTTTCCATGCTTGTATAAAGCTTTTCTTTGATCTGCTTATCAAAGCTGGCAAGTCTGAGGTGCCGATGACATGCATGGATGGCCTGATTCAGTGCATCTATCCTGTCCTTGCTGCATATGTTGCTAACCATCCTAAACAGTGCCTAATTACTTGCTCCTAAGAGAATCACTGCCTACAATGCCTTGTATCTCACAACAAACATGGCAAGGAAACTCTCCATCCTCTGTGCAGCCAAGAAGTTACTCTCAACCTCCTTTTGCACTCTGCAAATGGGGAAGATGTACCTGAACTGGAGATGTAAGGTGTGTGCCCTGTCTCTAAGCCTTTTTGGGCTGAACTTCCCCACACTGACATCCTTGCCACCATCTCTCCAGACATCCTGCACCAGCTCTATAAAGGCATCTAGTAGTATAGATCAGCAAGATTGTTGGGAAAACTGAGCTCGACAGGTGGTTTGCTACCCTGTTGCAGTGCCATAGCCTTTGACACTTCAAGACTGGTATCTTTGGCCTAACCTATTGGACTGGCGCAGAGGGAAAGAAAATTGAAAAGGTCCTGCTGGGCCTTCTCATAGAACAGGTCAAGCCAGACATCATTGCAGTGGTGAAAGCCCTGATTGACTTCATCTACCTTGCTCAATACCACCTACACAGTGAAGCTACCCTTTCAAAGCTACGCAAGTTGCTCTCTACTTTCTACCAACACAAAAATGTCTTCATTCACCTTGGCATTCATGAACAGTTCAACATACCTAAGTTGTGCATGCTCCTCCACTACCTCAAAGCTATCTGCTCCCTAGGCTGTCTTGATAGCCTGAACACTAAAACATCAGAACAACTTCACATCAACTATGTCAAAGCTGCTTACTGGGCAAGTAGTCGAAATGAGTACATCACTCAGATGACAACCTAGCTTCAATAGCAAGAGGTGATCATGCACCATGAGGTGTATCTTGCTTGGGTTGCTGAGCTCAAGGGCAAGCCATCTTCTCATGCCTTGCCTAATAATAGTAGTATGGATGAGGAGATGGAGGAAGATGAAGAAGATGTAGAGTCAGTGAGCACAGTGTCATCACAGAGTGACAATGATGATGCCCAAGAAGCAAACTACAAGATGCTCAAAACCCTGCTTGCTTCCAATGTCCACCATGCATACCAATTGCCACTCAGCCCCTCTGCACACCATGTCTCACTTGCAGATCTTGCAGCCCATTATAGTGTGGTTAACTTCTCAGCTGACATTACTGCCTTTCTTGACATCAACTTTCATCTTGCGACTGGCATTCGGCCTAATGAGTTTGACACATACAATGTCTACTACAAAATCAACCTTTTGACTCCTGCTATCTAGCATTTTGACAACTCAAAGCACATCAGCAAGGTTTGTGCCACACCTTTCAAACCTAGGGTAGGTCCTCAGAAGCCTGTACAGCAACAATTTGATTGTGGCCTGTTTATTGTTGATGAAGACAAATACTGCTAAGAAGGGGGGCTTAAAGGTACATGATTTTTATCCATCTCCAAGTCATCCTGGGTCGAGCTTACACTCTCACAGGGATCTGTACAGCTTGTGTACACACAATTTTTGATCTGCCTGTACACCTGGGCTACTATCCCCATCTGCTCCTCTATATCCAGTGGTTCTAGCCATTCTGCAGCCTTGAGATGCACAATGGTCTCTATATGACCAGTCCATCCACATTCCACCTCAAACAGAACTCAGCAACATTCTATCATGTCTGCTAGTACCCTACTCCACTCGTGTCATCTCATACCCAAGTATGGCATTGATGATGTTGATCCTGAGTGGACATCAAACACAGTTCTCAACAAATGTGAAGAACTCTTTCTGAACACTTATGTTGACTTCCACCTCTTTCATGAACTCACATTTCCTGGAGCACACAATTAGGCTTGGTCTCTGGGGCCCAGCTCAGAGAAGATTCACCAGGTGAGTACTCCACCCTGCATTTGTGACCCCCCTCCTACATCTGGCTGATGGCGAGAGACTTAACCCACAGAAGTCCATCCTATCAACAGGACAGAAACTCGGGTGCATTTTTGCCACAGTGTGCATGCTCTGTGGAATATGCCTCGGACCCAACATTGAACTGTCAACACCTCCTGTTGTTTCGGACCCCACAATTGCATACGTCCTCCCTCACTCTTCGTCCATCATAGTCCTAGTGTTTCTGCATCAGCCCTATGCCAACCAACCAGCTGACAATTACTGGGGCAGGTTTCCGACCTCGTTATCGCATGATTTATTCCTAGCCCTAAGGTCCGTGGTGTCTGGTGATTCGTATGAGCGCAGCATTTGTTTCAATTCGCCCGTCCTCCATTATGTACTTAGTAGCCATGACCACTGTATATGTCTGCAGTCATTAGAACCTCTGTCTGTTCTTGTCTTCGGCCCCCAGCGCGCAGATCTTGAGCATCAATGCGAACCGAGGGCGAGCAGGTCTTGAGTGTGATTTCTGTAGCAACTGTTGTACCCTGCTAGTACAGGGCGGTCTTTCGCGATCAGTGAAGTGCATCAGGTCTCTCTATTTCTCAGCCGACATCCTATGTGTGTCGATATAGGTCTCCAGGCGCCGTATCCATCCGCCATGCTATGCTATAGTGCGCTACAATGGTTACCCCCCTGCTACTGCGTGCTGTGGAAGCCATCGGAGTCTATATTGACAGTACTAATGGCTACTGCCTCCCAACCTTTTTACTGATGTAATCACCCATAGCATTCGCCCTAATGTTCACATTCGTGCATACTAGGCGCGTGAGGTTTAGAAACTCCAAGATGACTTACCGCGAACGCCATGGTTGTCGAGAACAAAACTGCACAGAGAGGCCTGACCTACGGATGTGGGACCCAAGGCCGCGCCTGATACATCCGACATTGGAGCGACGGGAAGCCGGCTCTTGCGTGGGGAACACCCGATCGAAGATACGTTGGGGAGGATATACAGGAGGGAACACCCAAGGGAGAGTGTCGACGCGGCGATGGAGTGGACAAGAGGTTTCGAGTTCCAACTCAGGGTTGACCAGCAGGAAGTTGATAAATGCAAATGCGAAGACAGGTTCATGTTTCTCGACCGAACGTCACATGACAGCAGCTGCGAGGAAAAAGTTGGTGGCATGTAAGACACAGGTTGCGTATCGTTTCCGGACTGCCGCGAGAGTGGCCGATAGGGCGGTCGATGACTTCCAAACACAGTTCAAGGGGAGGGGGAATTGTATGGTGTACGGGGCCGGTGGCCGTGTTGATACGGCGGAATCTAGTTCGAGGGAGATGTGAGATCGCGAGCGGTACGATTCAGAAAGTATGCGTGCGAGACATGTATCAAGACGAAAGGAAAGTTGGTAAAGCAGGTACGGTGTTGGTGTAATCCTGAAAACACAGAGACATGTACTTAGAGATATATTAGAAAGCGCATGCGACTTACATTGTGCGAGTGTGATCAAACTCTCACGCCTTTTTTTTTAGCTTCCTGAGCTGGGCCATGACCGCCATTGCCGAGTCTCGAGGCTTAGCCATGCAGGTAGGACGCTGGGGGGAGGAAAATCTGGACGAAATTTTCGGGATATGAGAGGCAAGCGGTCCACACTGTATAGTGGTATCCGTCGGTATCGGAGAACAGAAGGGTACCGGTCTCCACAGGGTGTTCGGATCCGTTGAACCTGTGGTTGACAACCATGGCGATTAGGGGACGACATCGAGTCATCAAAGGTCAATTGTGCAAGAACACCGAGACACAGGCAGAACGAGAAGAATTGACTCAAGAGCTGGAGTGCGATGCAGGCGTGGCGCGAACATGCTCCGAACGGCGGGATATCCAGATACCTTGAGAAGCGGCCTTGAGTCATGCATGAACGGAAATCTACTGAGCTCCGAGCGAGACAATGGCAGGGACACGGTGAACAGTGACTTTGCTGTGACTCTGGCAAGGTGGCAGAGACGCGCCGATGCTGGCCACGTGGATATCGGGAGCTGCGAGCAGGAGACGCCAAGCGATTTAGCCCCTCACAGTCAGCTTCCACCGCAGCCCAGGCCCATACCGTAAAGTCTTCCTGCTGCCCTCTCCTCAGCACCTCTTCATCTTTCTTTCGACAGATCAACTCTCAGTTTACAACCAACCTTCCCCTCCTACATGCGATTTGGCGCACTTTCTGCGTTTGCCGTCCTCGGCGCAAGTCTATGTGAGTCGTCCCTCCCACCTCCCTCGACCGCCCATCCCTCACTAGTCTCGCTTTCTACTCCCCCAATTCAATCGTTCAAACATCCCAAACCTTCGACGCACCCACTTTATTCCCCTCGTATGTGTCCCACACACAGCCGTTTCCGCGAGCCCCATCAGGGTCGTCGTGACTGAGGTCTCGTCGGTGCGATACGGACATGCCGCCGCGGACGGGAGCAACCAACTCGCCCACATCTCCCACCCTCCCGTAGACGCCCTCTTCGCAGCCTCTGACTTCACCCAGCCCGCCCACATCCTCCCCGTCCAGAGCGACAACGATGAGAAGCCGCACAGCGCTGGCCGACGCCTCTGCCAGTCCATGCGTGCCAAGGCCCTCAACGCCTCCAACGCCCTCCGCCAGTGGCTCGGCCTCGAGCCCGTCCGCCTCGAGCTGCCCACGCACCGCCGCCCGCACTCTCCCTTTATCGGAGTAGTCGGGCCCGCCAAGGGCATGGTTCCGGATACGACGACGACGACGACGAAGGATGGCAAGAACAATCACGGCCTAGCGATGCTCCCCTTCGTCGGCACCCCTGTCAGGCCTGCTGCCTTCGTCGAGGGCGAGGGCGGATGGGTCGACCGCCAGGGCCGTCGTCCGATGTGGATCAACCGCCAGGGCTACGGCCACCGCCATCTCCGTGGTTCCTTCCTCCGCCGCGTCCACCACGCCTTGATCACCCTTGGCCCTTGGGAGGGTCGTGCCGTCGCCTTTGTCCTTGGTACGTCCATCGCGTCCTCTCATCCTTGTTTCCCCGTCTTGCGTTTTCCATATCCCCATCATGCATAATCGGTCGCCATCTGCCTAGTGGCACTGTGCTCGGATGGGGATTCGCGGCGCATACGGCTACCGTTACAGCATCACTATGCATGTGCTATTCTAACACATGTTCGGCGCTCTTTTACAGGCTGCGGCATCGGCGTCCTGCTGCGCATGGTGTGGGTGATGGTCCTCGTCACCGCCCGTGCGCTCCGTGGCTCCCGCTCGGAGGAGAGCGAGTACACCGTCGTGTTCGACGAGGCCGAGGCCGAGATGCTCGTCCCGCCGCCCCAGTACACCATCATCGAGGGATCGGAGGCCGTCCCCGTCCCCGCGGACGAGAAGGCGGACAAGGACAAGGACGCCTCCGCCTAGGCGAACGCGCGCTACAACCAACACGGCCACTGCGCAGCGGGATAGAAACAGAACGCCCGCCCATCTATCCTCTTCTCCAGATTGATGGACGTTTTGGATGCCAGGCGGGTCGTCGCTTTTGGTATTTGGTCGTTCGTTCTCCGCTGCACGCCCATGCACGTCCCGGACAGTTCTCGAGATATATGTCAGCCTCCGTTCAGCAGCCTCTTGGTCCCCAGTCTTGCCTTGTTTCGTCCCCATCCCAGCCATCCGCGATCCAACATCCAACATCCAACGCCCGTAGTTGCTACCCTGTATCATTTCCTACCTATATATGTGCGTGTACGTACGTCGTTTCAACGTACTGGCATGCCGGTCTCGTCCTCTCCATTCATTAAGTTACCTCCCCCGCGCTCCGCTCCTCTACTGTTTGCGATCGCAGTTACGACTCATGACCATCTTTTCCTGCTCCAGGCTCCAGGCTTCACCCTCGCCCCCCTCCCCCCCCCAGTCGCACTAGCGCGGCACACCTGCCGCGATCGTTGCGGTTCTGGCTCCTGCACCTGGAGCAGCAGCTCGCAGGTCTAATGTGTTTGACAAAGTGCCTTGTCTCGTCGTGTACGTAGGACTTCCTCCCCACAGTGCTAGTCGCTGCGGACATTGTCGAGTTCAGGCCCCAAGGTGTGGCGCTCTGGTGCATAGAAGTGGATGTTCTCCGATCCGTACACTCCAGGTCGGTCAGCGGTACGTGCACGCTGCGGTATGAGACGCCCTGGGCCCGTGTTAAACGTTTAGCGTCGGCTCGGTCGGTCAATGCATTATAGGAGATGTGACTGTTAAGGTGGGTGGGAGCACGTGCGCCAGGGCTCGACTCACGGCTCGGTGTTCTTCGGTCGCGTCGTTTCGTCGCGTTGGCTCACCACCACCACCACCCCCCCACTGGCAGCCTCCTTAGCGCGTCCTCGTCCTCTCCACTGCCCCCCTTTTGTTGTTGTCCCCTCCGCAATGCTAGCGCTTGACCCCCCATCCACCTCAAGGTCCCACTCACCCGTTCTTCGATAGAGTTACTTTGGGCTCCGGCGATCCCGACTCGGTGACGATAGATGCCATCTTCAAATGGGCCGGCAGAGTGTTTGAGAGGCTGCGCAGTGCACGAACGTTAACGGCGCCGAGCACCGGGGGCGGGCGACTCGGAGATCCGGCTGTACGTCGTCACTCGAGCGGTGTGTGCGTATACAGTATATTTCTGCCAGTGGTTACTCGTACCGTCTCGCGACATTCTCTTCTGACTCGCGATGTTCTGCCAACCGCTTACCGTCATCATGGCCAAATGCACGCTTTGCGCTACCCCCCTTCCCCTCGGTGGCTCTCAGCCCCAGACTTGCGCTTCGGCGAATGCGAGGGGGTTCTAGAACGATGGCAAGCTGTTTGTTTATGTTCTGAGGTCCTTGCACGCTCGCCGCTCTCTCTCATCATGCCGCTTCACTACATATTTGCTCAGAGCGCCAAACATATCACAAGCGATTATCGCCGGAAGGAGTATAGAGAGCTCCGTGGGGGCCTCAATACGACCTGGACGAGGACCAGTCTATACTTGTACGAGCCAAGTTTCATTATTTCCTGCGCCGCTTGGTGTCCTTCGCGATCATCATGGACGCTGACTGGTTTTCGGCTTGGCAGATCCGGATGGCCGCTCTTTACGACCCCGCCTTCGCGTACGCGGAAGAGGCTGAGGCTCTCCGGGGCTTGCAGGGCGGTGGCGTCCCACCCGCAGGCGGCCACCGCGATCGGTGGTGGCAATTCAAAAGACGACGATGTGGATACTTGTGTTGGGGGGACGTCGCTTTACGGCGCAGCTGCGTGACGCGTTGCACGGCCTCGTAGGCGCGGTTGAGGCGGGATGCTCAGGGTTCGATCCAGCGTGGAGGAAAGCCACTTCGGCACACGCTGCGGCCCTCGGGACGGTGCTCCAGGAGCTCTTGGACGATCTCACCCTCGAGGTGCAAGTCACTTTCAAGACGTACGGGATCGAGATCGAGATCGTGGGCAGAGTGTCTGACTCCGTGCCGGATCCCTGCCCGCTACGTCGCTGGGAAGCACAAGCTGGTGTCTGCGCATGGTTCGGACTCGGCTACGGAAGGGGCGGCGCCGGGAATGCGGGAGAGCATGGTCGCGTATAATAGGGACGCGGGTCCTGGACTAAGTTACAAGGTGAGCTATGTCTACTTTTAGAACTTCCGACCGCTGGTGCTGCTATGAACTCGCTTTCTCACATCTGCGGGCCTATCGTACTTGACCAGAATTACTCCATCTACTCGGCGACCTGCTGTCCATGCCTGGTCATCGGCATAGCGGGCACCACTACCGTCCAGATCTACGCGGCATATCTCGCAGACTGGACCTATCGCACCCATCTCTGCGACTTCGCGCTCGACAGCGAGGGCGATGTCCAGAGCGTCGTCGCCAAGGTCCGCGTCATCCGCAACACCGCACGCATGCTGCGCGAGACGTACACCAGGGTGCATGTCGGCGGATCGACCATGCCGCCCCAGCACACATGCCGCCCCGACCTGCTCCCCCGGCCGGCCCTCCTCATGCCCGCCCCGCTGCCCCTGCACCTCACTCTTCTCGACCGCGTCATGGTGGGCCAGTACAGCGACCTCTTCACCGGTACGCCCAAGCTTCCGGGGCCGCCCAGCTGCAGCCATGATGGCGATGCCCACAACGACAACAACAACGACAACAAAAACGACGATGACGATGATGAGGACGACGAAGACAGGCCCGAGTCCGCCCAGGCTCAGGCTCCCGCCGGCGAGCTGCCCGTGCACGTCAAGTTCGTAGAGCAGTACGGCGTCGCCGCCGGCGCCCCCCACCCGCTCGCCCCGCAGCTCTACTGGGAGGGGCAGATCGTGCCCGGGCTCCTCATGATAGTCATGGAGACGCTGCCGCCCGACGCGCGCATGCTCTGCCGGCACTCGCGCACGAACCCCGACCCGGAGTGCTCGGAACCTGTCGCGTGGGGCGAGCTGGGGGACGTGCGGCTGCTGCGCGCGCACGGGCTCGTGCATGGGGAGACATATTACGCGACGGGAACGGCATGCTGCAGCGCCACGCCTCGGATTCGCACGCGGAGAAAGAGTGGCCGCCAGTACCTGGTACCCAGTACCATAAGGTACCGATGTGACGTCCACGGTGACAAGCTCAAGGGTGTTGGTGCGACACCGCGCGCGTACCTCAGCCGAGTCGACTTCGGCTGGGCGCGCGAGGAGCGCGAGGAGCGCTACCCTGCGGAACCCTTGAACCCCGGCCGGACGTCGAGTGGCCGCGCCCCCTGTCTGCGCTGTGTGGGCAGCTGATCACCAAGGAACGACGACGTGTTTTCATGTTGTGGAGAGACTGCTGCAAGGGCTCGAGTCGCAAGAGAGCGGGCAAGATCGTGAACCAGGAGGACAACGTTCGCAAGCGCAAGCGGCACGATTCCCTGGACAAGGAGACCTGGGACGACCACGACCACAATGGACAGAGTGACTCAGAAGTTGAGTGCTGAGCAACCTGACCTTGTGGGACTGGTCCGCAACTCCCCCAAGACATCAAATCACGCCTGACGCAAACCAACCACCAGAGCCATTTCACCTCCATTCCATGGCCCAGATAAGCTATCGGATAATTAATACATTGGGACATGACATGGTTGCGAGAGAGCAGCGAGCTGACGTAGACGTAAACCCTGGTAATATTGCATTACATTGTTCGTTGAAGCGCGAGGGACCGCAGCGTAGAATGGGCTGGGTTGTGAGATTGTGATACAGTGCGAGTAGTACGAGTACGAGGGGGAGGAGGAGGAAAGTGTAATGAGACGTGCGTTGGAACGATGGTGTACAGATCGGGGGTTGAGCGTTGACGACGAGAGAGACAGACACTAAGACAGAAGGAAACGTGAACGGGATAGCGAGCGTAAGCACAGAAGTCAGACAAGGAGGAACAGAACGGTCTCTGGGGAGGGCGTGAGGGCATGGTCGATGGGGGAAGAGCGATGCGAGAGCAGTGGAGCTTCAGTCGAAACCGTCTACGGTAGCGTTCCACGACCATCGTCCGTCTAGGTAGCCCTTAGCAGTGTCCTCTAGCATGATCTCGTTCCGCTTCTGCACGTATACCTGCGTACGTCATGTTGAGCATCATGCAATGCGCGTATGCAGCAGGACTGAGCTTACCGTCTTGTCCGTGACCTTCTGCCGGAGGGTCATGATCGTCTCCGGGTCAATCGGAGCCTCGATAAGCTCGGACAACTCCTCCACCGCCCGCTCCAGATCACTATCGGGATAGTCAGATATGCGAACCCAATCCGAACTCTATCAATAAACGATATCCATCCAGAGGCTCACCGCTGGTTGTCCTCGAAGAGCTCCTTCTCGTTGCCCAGCTCGAGGTAGTACGCCATCGCGTACGTCCACTTGAGCGTCATGCGGCACTTGAAGACGACGTCGACCGCCTTCTTCATGAACTGGACCTGGATCCAGGTCAGCTCCGAGGTGATCTGCATCTCCTCCATCTTCTTCTCCGTCTTGGCGTACAGCTCCATCGACAACTTCGCAGATTGCTCGTGGTTTGCCCAGCGGTTGTAGTACTACTCTGCATCAGATCCCCGGCCGAAAAAAGGAAGAATCTAGAAGGTGTGCTTACGTGCAGGTAGCGTTCGAGGGAAGCCCGGCTGCGCGTCTGGGCATCACGTGCGTCCACGCTCGCCTTCTCGTCGTACCGGTTGCACGAGTACCACGACGTGCCATGCTCAGACCAAGGACCTGGGCACGAACAGCACTGATATGTCACTCCGGCTCTTAACCCCGACGGCGAGAGCCGCAGAGACTCACCCATGCAGACCCAGCAGAACTCGTACTTGCACTTCTTGCACGTCATGTGGTTGCACCCGCCGTTCTTCTCGATCGTGCTCTGGCACTTGCTGCACTCCTTGGTGTTGCTCTTGATCCAGTTCGCCGTCTCACTGTCGTCCCTGCACTTCTGCAGCCACATCTTCGCGACCGCGCACACGATCGGCCGGTGGTCTGCGTCGATGGGGCACCCGAAGCAGAACACGTGCGCCGGGTCCGCGCACGACACGATCGGGACCATCGACGACAGCGACGACTTGGTCGCCGCGGACGTGCACGACACGGTGTTCGTGCAGGACGGGTACGGGCAGAACTTAAGGTGCGGGACGCACGCCACGAACTGGCGCACGAGTAGCTCCTGGTAGCGCTCCCACGTCTCGCGGTCGTCCGCGAGGGCCCTCTTGACGAAGGGGTCGAGGGCCACGATGTTGCAGTCCTCGGCCATGCAGGTGATGTTGGCCTCGGCCTCGGTGCGCACCTTGCTCGTGATGTACTCCTTCCAGCACGACGTGCAGAACTTGTGCTCGCACATGAGCGAGAACGTCTCCGTCTGGCTGTCGTCGAAGCAGATCGGGCACACGAACGGCTGCGATGCCTCGACCGTGGACGCCCCGCGCTTCGCGGCCTTCGACGTCTTTGTGGTCTCCGCGGCGGAGCGCCTGGTCGTGCGTGTGGGCCCGGTGGTCGATTGGCGGCTAGATGAGGCCTTGGGAGGAGGGGGGGTGGGCTCCCGAAGAGGGCACTCCACCCCGGCGGCAACGGCGATCTGGGAGGCGTTGTCCATGTACTTGTCAGTGAGCTTCTCCTTGTTCCAGTTCATGTGTCGCAAGAGCTCAGCCGCTACCGCGGGCTACGCGCCGACAGAGCGCGGTTAGCCGTATGCAGGGTCCATACGCTGAGACACACGCACCTCCACACCGAAGATATTGCTGATATGCTCCACCTCCGCCGCCATGATCTTCTCTACCTGTTGCTGGCTGAGGGAAGAGTGCTCCACCTCATACACCTTCAGCCCATTTCTGTTTCCGACCTTGAAGTCGTCGCCGAAGCCGTCTACCTCGATCTCAGAGGCGGAACCTGCGCATAGACCATGTGGGTAAATATCTCGGGTGCATTATTGAGGTCGTGTGTCGCGTGGATGCGCACCGTCGTCATACTCGTCGACGTCCATCTCGTCGTCTTCCTCCTCCTCGTAGGAGTAGTTCTCGTCGTCAGACACGGAAGACATGGTACGTAGCGGCGACGGCAGGGAAGGAGGGGCAGGAAGGTGGTGGTAGGCGGCAGAGTCAAGTAGCACGGATGTGGTGAGGCCTGGCGAAGGCTGCGCGCACCCGAGAGCCATCAGCGGAGTCGAAATCGCCTTACTCAGCATCATAACACGCATTAGCGGAGCCCCAATCTGCTTCCATCTGCGCCAGAATTTTGCTTCCCGCCGGCGCCGATCGGATAAGTGGAAAAAGCAGCGCGGCGCATGGAAGGCAAGGAACCACCCTGCACAGCCTGCTGACGGCTGTGTGCAACCCAGTCAAAGCTTAAGGAAATCAAACGGGGAGCACAAGGATATTGTGAAGGTAGCGTGCTCGAACAAAGCAAAGTCGATGTGCAAAAAGTACAATACGTTGTTCTACGTACAACAGTAACAACACATTATTTTCTTCTAATAGATACTGCCCGTACGTCTGTCAAATGCCGTGTGTGCAAACTTGGATGCATCGGTCCCAGTACATACGTATCCTGCTGTGAAAGCGAGCGCGAAGGCCGATGGAGGGTAGAGAAGGGTGAAGGGGGGGCCGGGGGATTAACGATGGCAATCTAGTCTACGTCCATCTCCGAAGGGCCCTGGTTAGCCTTTGCCTGCTCCTCCGTCTTCGGCGTCTCCGTGCCCTTGGGCGTGCCCTCCCCTGGCGTGCCCGTGGGCGTCGCCTCCACCTTGGGCTTCGGCTTCGGCTTCGTCAGGATGGGCGTCGCGAAGTAGATTATCTCGTCCTTCTTCTTCAGCACGTCCGCCGCCAGCAGCACCGCGTCCACATTCTTCGGCCGCTCGCTCTGCCGCACGCTCTGGTCCTCGAGCCACTTCTGGATCGTCGCGCACTTCTCCACGATCGCCTGCTTGTCCTTCTCCTCGATGTGCGCGAACCGCTCGTCGTTCCCCGTCGCCTGGTTCATGTAGTTGTTGATCGTCTCCCGCAGCTCGCTCACCACCCGCGTCCGCTGCTCCGCCTCCTTGAACCGGTTGATCACCGGGTCCGCCAGCCCGTGCAGGATGTCGATCCGGCCGACGTACACCGACTTGGTCGCGTCCTCGCCGTCCTCAGAGTATAGCCAGTCCTCCGCCTCCCGGAGCGCGACGAGGATCTTCTCCTTCTCTGCAGCCTGCACGTACGGCGCATAGCGCTCGTCCAGGCGACTCCGCGTGTCGTAGATGAACTCCTCAAGCGCGTTCTTCCGTTCCTGTCAATCCCAACCCCATCAGCATCTGCTAACACGCCGTCACAACCAGGCCGCTAGCAGCTTCCATACCTCCGTGTCGTACACGAGCTTGTCGGCGGCGTGCATCTGGTTCTCAAGCTCCTTGAACTGCCCGATCACGGACGCGTCGAGTCCGGTGTGTCCCCAGACGAACGCCACATCGTGCTTCTTGACCACCCTCTTCTTCTTCGGCGCCGCCGCGTCGCCCTCCGCGCCGTCCACCTGCATCGTGTCCTCCTTCTCCTCGATCTCCTCCGTGTACGCCTGCTCGAACGACAGCACCCCGTTCGCATTCAGGCGCGTCTTCACCTTCACGACCTGGTAGTCGCCGTTGGCCTGCGGCTCCACGTTCTTCGCCGTAAACTTCGCGATCCAGGGGTTGATCGCGCCGGGCAGCGCCGCCGGCTCCGCGTACCGCGCCTCGATGTCGAACCCGGCCTTGCGGTAGAACGTGAGCACCTTCGTCGACGGCACGTTGTTCCCCTTGGGGAACACGGTGAGCGCCGTGTCGTCATCCTCGGGCTCCTTCTCCCACGAGACAGTGACCGAGTACGGGGCGATGTCCATCATCGAGAAGTCACGCACACGGAAGACGGGCGAGAGCATGGCGCACGCGAACGTCGCGCCACGGGCTGCAGCCTCGTCCTGGTTGAGCGTCGTCGAGAGCGCCTTGCCGCCGAACCAGTTCTGGATCTTTTGGCGGACCGCAGGGATACGCGTGCAGCCACCGACGAGCTCGACGGCGTCGATCTCCTCGATAGTAAGGCCGGAGTCGGCCAGTGCGGCATGAAGGGGTGCGTCCAGGCGGCTGAGGACACCCGAGATGAGCTCCTCGTACTCTTCACGCGTAAGACGGCTGTGGGCGTCGACGTCGTTCATGATCGACTCGACGTTGAGAGGCGACTCGGCGTTGGCGGAAAGCACCTTCTTCACACGATCGCAGCCAGCGGAGAGACGGAAAATCGCCTTGGGGTTCGAGAGGACGTCGATCTTGTACTTCTCCTTGAACTCCGCCGCAAAGTGCTGCAGGAGCGCGTAGTCGATGTCGCGGCCACCAACGTGCGGGTCGTAAGCCGTGCTCTTCACAGTCAGCTGACCCTTCGAGAACGCGACCACGGAGACCGCCATCGAGGAGTGGCCAACATCGACGAAGACGACGTGCCGTGGGTTCTCGGCCTCAGGCAGGTCAGACTTTGTGATGCCGTACCCAAGCGCGACAGCGGTGGTGTCGTTGATAAGACGAAGGACATTGAGGCCGGCGACCTGCGCAGCGTCCAGGAGTGCTCGTCGTTGGATATCAGTGTACCAGCCAGGGACGGTGATGACAACGTCAGACACAGCGGTCTTGAGCTCCTTCGCGGCCGTATCGCGAAGCTTCCCAAGGTACATGGCGGTGACCTGGGTGGCCGAGAAGACCTTTTGCTCGCCGAGGTAGTTCACCTGTCGAAAGCTCGATCAGATTTCTTCTCTTTTCACTCTGAGAATCTCGGGCAGGAAATATCCCAGGCAGAAAATTGGTCTCTATTAGGCTTTAAGAATACTGCTGCACTTCTCAAAAGCCAGTCAAAACTATATCCCGCGAACATGGGCATTTCGCGCTCATATAGTTGGATAGGCCGGAGGAAACAGCACCTCTTGGGCACACAAAATTCTGTACGATGGGCGAGAACAACAACCGGGACGAACAGCATGTCGACGATCATTCTGATCGACAACAGGCTTGTCCGTGCACATCGTCAGCAGGGCGCGGGGTGCAACGTTCTCGGGGCAATGGCCGCTTCATCGTCCTATCCTCAGAGAGCTGAAGGGCAGCTGCGGGGTCGGGCGCAGCAACTGAGAAACATGGCACGATCACCCAGAATATCGCAGTCCTCGGACTGGCAGACTACGGCTACGGCGATGGCTGCGAAAAGGGATCTTCGCCGTTTCGCGAGGATCCCTTTCAGTAGCGTAGTCGGGGTCAGTGCTGCTCGGCGTCTCGGCCCCAGCACCTCCCTGCCCTCCCTCACGATTGACTTTGAAAACAGATGGAATATACAATACGACATTCCCGAAATGTCAGGGGGCCTTAGGTCAAGAGAGAATGACCCTGTGGGACCAGCAATGCCTCGGCGGTTCCCTGGTGGGCTTGGGCTAGTGGCCAAGGTCGCTTCGCAGTGGACTTGAAGCGAGGCCGAAATGACTAGCTATGGCTATGGCCATGGCTTTAACGATTGTCACAGAATTATACGTTCCCGAGTACCGAAAGGGATTCCAGGTAACCCCGAATGCCGTTCCCACAACCATGATCATAGCCGTCGTGGAGCAAGACGGGGAATGGGACACCTTGCAAAAACAACAACTTCGCGAAATCAATCAAAATCTCAAATGCTCACCTGCGCACCGACGGTGCCATTCGCGTCGACCAGCTTCACATGGGTGAATTTTGACTCGACCTCCGAGATCTCCGGGTCCGCGACTGTGCGCCCGAGCAGCCGCTTGAGCGAGCCGACCGTGTTGCGGAAGTTGGAGATCTCGAGGGTCTTTGCGGGCTCCCCGATAGAGCGCTGCTTGGGGCCAAACGACACAAGCGATCTAATGCCCGGTGAGCACATATCCGGCGCATATATGGACTGGGGAAGCTGCGTACGGGGTGGCACGGTTCGAGACCTCGTTGATGATGATGTCTATGCCGCGGTGTCTCGCAACACCAATCTGTATGCACCAAGACAAAGGACGCAGGCAAGGCAAGGTCAGCTATCGATCTAGGCGCGGCGATCCAAAGCAGAGTCCTCTACGCACCTTGCTGTGGAGAGCACCGAAATCGATGCCGACGACGGACATGGCGGGGCAGGGGTGAGCAGGAGGGCAGGGAGTCGGACGGGTCGTAAGAGGGCGTAAAGATGGGAGCGGAGAGGTTGTGCGGGCTGCAGGGATTTGTGGTCCTCGGATCCCTTTTACGCGCCCAAAATTTGGTAACCCGATCTGGCGTTCCTTCCCGATTCGGGCATGTTCTTGAACGTTCCTGCGTCTTCCAAGCCCTTCCTGCGCTCTTCCACCATGGACACGCCGCTGCCGCACCTCATCGATGTCTTCGCGTTCCCCATTTCCCTTGCATCATCGCACCACACGCGAGGCGGGGCGCTGGTCGAGCCTATGAGCGTGCTGGATCGACGACCATCCCACGCTGATCGCTTTCTCTGGGGTCGAGAGCAATCTTTCCAACTTGAGAGCGCTTCGAGTTAAGAAGGAGTCAAGAAGTGAGGAAGAGAGGTAACACGCGGGGAATTCCAATATTCTAGGTGGTCCAAAACGGGATTAATAATATGAATATAGAACGTTGGGTTTTGTACAGCGACTCGATGAATGCATAACTCCAAGTTCCAGATCCTGACTAACATTGATGAACACTTCGAGTCCTAGTCACTGTTTACAATCAATAAGAATGTTACATAGAAAGTTACCTTCTAGGGCATCCAAAATGTTTTCGAAAACATCGCGTTCTACACGGGCATGCCGCAGTGCTACACGGGCATGCAGCGCTATGATCCCAGGGTTATCCTGTCAAATGGAGGACAACTCTAGCTTAACTGATTTTAACCTGAGTACTATTATGAACCTTAGCACGGGGGATGACCTGTCGGCAACTTACCCTCAGGATGAATCGAGTTTTAACCCTGGGTTGAACAGTGCAGCACGTGACCTGACAGGCGGTTGATACGGTCGGTTCGAATTCGTACTTAAATGCCACTTGGCTCGGTCCTTGCCAGTACCACGGGCCTCGGACTTTTCTCGGACTTACCTGGAAAGAGCCGGCAGTAGCCGCACCAATCAGGACGGGATATGTAGTCTGAATAAGGGATGATGAACATTCATAGTGGAGTTTGTACTTGTTTGTGTGCACTGCTGGCCGTATTGGACCAGAGGTTCGCCTTCTGCTCATCCAAGTAACCAGTCCATCTCCTTACCCCACTCATGATCATCCGCTATACTCTACACTCTATCTCCCTGTGATTCGTAATGGAGAAGCATCATATTACTGGCAGTATTCAAGTCTGCAGGTAAGTAATAGCCACCAGTGCACTTTGCTCGAGGGGTCACCGGCGGTCCTGCCAGTAGTCGCGATCAGTCAACGCTGCTCCGTATTCCAAATCATATAAAAGTAGAAAGAGTAGAATTTGTCTGCTTGTCAATGTTATTCGTATTCTTAGTGGGGCTGACGGTGAGTCCGGCTGCCGAACCCCTAGATTTCCCTGTCAACGGAGCATCAAATGCGGTCCACACTACCAGGAGGCGATGTTGATAGCTCCTCTGCCACAGACCACACGTATCATGCCATGACCTCAAGATTTGTCCCAGCTGTGCCTTGCGGAGGCGAAGCACAACTAGGATGACCAGTATCAGAGGCCAGATCGCGTGTCCTAGAGCCTGCAGGTGGGTTTGGCTGGATATCTGCGGGTCAGTCGCTGGGGCTAAGGGACGTCAAAGTGGGGATAGCAGTTGCCGAACGAAGGTGGTCAGGCTTGGTTGCCACGTTCGAGACGACGGCGTTCCTTCGAGGATGGCCGTATTCAGGCTTCTTACGCCCGACCTGCCAGACCCCTCAACCACGCAAGGGACGACTCAGACGTCGTCGGTGTCGGTGGCCGGATCGCTTCCACGCAGCAGCGTCCTTGGTCGCCTTCCACCGTGATGTCGGGCGATGGTACTAGGCCGTACCCGGTGGATTCACGCGACATATCGGTCCGCCTGCGCTCATCTGACTGGGCAGGCAGAACTCTCGACGAGAAGGGCGCCGATGGTGTCCGCGTCCCACGCTCAAGGATTCCGGCTGTGGTCAGGACTGACTCTTCGACTACTCTCGCGCAAGGAGACTCGGTGTCCAACATCCCTGGAAGGGGTCCTTATCAAGGTGTCCGCCCCCAGCCATTCCAAGGTCCTGTTGGCAACAATGTGGAGAAAATGGTAGCGTTCAGTCCCAAAGTCGACTCAGAGCCAGGGGAACCACTGCGTGGGCGACAGGTCCAGTTACATCGCCCCGACGCTGCGCGGCAGGCCCGAGCACGCTCTGTCCCGCGACTGAGCTCTCCCGAACCTCCAGGCATGGGCCGTGGCTGGCTGCTGCCTTGGAATATTAATGGCGGAGGCCACTCCCCGTCGTGGCCGGACGTGCCGCCCTCGAGTGCCCTGCCTCCCGCGCAGACGTCACCCGGGGAAGGACGGTCCAGGACGCAGATGAACGAGCAGCTTCCGCTGGCTTCAAGTTCAACCACGGCTGAGGCGCGACCGTCGAGGCGGGACACGCTGTTGTCAACGTCCTCCCCTTCGGAGCACAGGCACGGTGGTGACGTCCAAGTTCCGAGTCGGGTCGGAGTTGCGCAGCAGTCGGTTGCAGGAAGGGATGGGCGCGGAGACGGTGTGGGTCCCGTCCTGGACGGCGGATCGACTGTGCCCTCCAGGTCTGAACCTCTGAAGAACAGGGACCCAGACCGGGTGGCACCCCCATTGTATGTCGCGCCTGTTCCCACAGCATGTGCAGCCACACAAGTCGATGTGCAGCCCGCTACGGAACGTGGATCGGGTGCTGGTGGAACACTGAAGGAGAAGCGACGAATGAGTGGTTTCATGCGCAGGTTGTTCGGGAGGAAATTTGCGTCCAACGTTTCATGAGTGTTCATCCGACACATGGCGCATCTCAGCATATTAGTATTAATGAATTGTTAGTTATGTTCCCGATTGTAGTTAACCAGAATATTTACGGGTCTTCGGGCTGCAGTCGCTCAGAGACCAAGCATCATCGGACCCGAGTCACCTTCAGTGGAATTCCAACGTACTAGTATGCGGCTCCGATGGACCTTCTAGGAGATACGGGCCCAGTGCGGGATTAGGCTCTCCTCCAGGATCTGTGGCCAGCGCAAAGTCGACTATTGTCAGCCAGTAGTGAACATACTCAGCGTTACTCAACGTTTCTCTGCAAGCAGACACGAGCAAGAAGCTGAAACTCCGAGAATACCGGAGTAAAAAGACTAGTCACATCGTCACGTGCTGAACACGGTATTGCGGTCATCGTCCCGCGTTTGTCGCGAGACGCGTTCTCAGCGCTGACCCCCATCATCGACCCCGACAGCGAGGACCAACGGCCACACGCCCGCCCCCGTCGCGTCCTGCCCGCCTAACGATGCCCGAAGACTTCTTCAACGGCGTCTTCTACTACATATCCGGTGGGGAAGTGGTCGAACTATCTCCATCGAAGTCGAATGCTCAGGATCGGGCCCGGGAGGAACTCACGAAGCTGGACGAGGCAGATATTTTTGTTACGCGATTTCGGACTGGGTCCACATATGTCAAGGTGAGTTGTCGAACGAATGTTTGCCGACCTTGAAGCCATATTTGTAGGGTGTGTCTCAGCTCGGATTCTGTTTTTGAATGGAGTGGAAATCCCGAGCAGAGACATACCCTATAACGTCTGATGGCTTATGTAGAGACGCATGGGGGATTCGACTGTTATTTCTCATGGAACACGCGTCCTTCCACTTTCTGCTCTCGGCGGGTCCTTCCAGGCCAGCGCCGAATAGGTTGGGAGGAGGTTTACGTCGGATGAGTGCGCCTGTTGTCGTGTGGATATATGCGCGGGATGCTTCTTTTGCCAGGCCGCACTGTTAGTAGTTACGGGGAGGAGGTCGCACAGTCTTGCTCATATGCATCAGATTGCAGCCAATGTGCGGGCTATAAGACAATGAACAGGACATACACGCCGAGTGAGGAGCATGACGCGTATCCCAACCGTCGGTATGCTGTCCGCCTGCATAGCAAGTTCTGA
>JAKLMY010000401.1:0-23247 GCA_022814645.1 Ganoderma meredithae | reverse complement strand
CTGGAGCGTTTCTACACCGCGTACAATGGGATGGTGGGCCAGCTCGGCATCGCGACCACCAAGTACACGAACAGCACCGACAACTGAACTTCCTAAACCTCGGGTCTTTCAGCGCACTAGACCGGTGGTGTCCCAGGTCATCAGCACATGCTCCGAGGCTCCGTGCACGCATATATACATCCCCACTCGCTTACCTAGGGCTGTTATTCTCCATCGCACTAGTCATTCATTTTTTGCTAGATCACGCTGACTTAGATACCCTGTCACGGACGCTGCTGACGCTTTGGACATGCCGTGTTGACGGAAAACTACATTTTAATACATACCCCTTGGCCGTTGCAGGCCTACCCGTTGACTAATATGTTTGCTCTTGTGGGGGAACCACATATCCTGATTCGGAGAAGTAGCGACGGCAGTGGGCCACGATAGTGCGAAACCGTAGACGGATACTTGAGTAGTAGTAACAAACACACGCCATCCACGTGCGTGTGGACGTATATCTGCGCGGGGGTTTGGCACACATGAGTACATATTTGAGATCGTCGGAAACACAAGAATGTCATGGATCCAAAAGAGGTGCTATAATCGGCTTCCATTCGGCCGTACAACGTCATTGGAGACATGCCCAGACAGAGGGATCCATGAAAAAAAATCCATTAGGAGTCGTAATCGATAATGGTTTCCAGCATTTGTAACTACTAGTAAGCAGACGAAGGCGGGCACATCACCAGACACAGCATGAGGAAGAGATCGTGCGGCCACCGGCGCACCAGCTCCAATGAGAAATGGATACACTGGATGAGGGGGAACTGAAACATGAGGAAATACAGTACAGGAGGAGAAACAGAGGCCAGTGGTGCACCGGTGCACCTCCCTCATCACTGGAACTTGAAAACGAGACCTGAGCTCAAAACACCACGGAACCAGACCTAGAGAAGAGAAAAAGTGTATGTATGTGCCAGGCTTCAAACCTGGAAAGCCACGACCCGTGACTACGGACGGGCATCGGGCGGGGGGGACACGACGCGCGCCGCAGGCTCTCGTCCTCGACGCACTGCCGATGCTTTGACCTAGCAGTGCGTCTTAGGGGAGAAGGGGAACTTCAGTTTGCCGGCGCCGTTGAGGATGCCGTAGCCGCCCTCTTGCGCGTCCGAGTAGATGTGGGCGAACCAGCCGACACCGCCGCCAGGGACGGCCTTGAAGTACGCGCAGTTCTCGTCGAGCATGTCGAAGTACGCCTGCTCCTGGGAGACGGACGCCTGCGCGGAGGCGCTGTTCGGGTTCTGGCTGTCGTTCTCTACCGCGGACGGCCATCCGTTCTGCAGATACGACAAGCATCAGTATCGCATGCATTGCGCGCATACAAGAGGAGGAATGGCGCACCTCAGTGAGGTAGATCTTGCGACCATTGGCCTGGGGCACCCAGAACTTGTCGATGCCGCTCTTGATCGAAGGCCAAGATGCTCGGGCTGTCCATGCGCGGTGTTCGTCAGTATTTACCCCAAGACCGACGATCCCACTTAAAAGCGCGCAACGCACCAGTGGTCGCGTCCGAAGCGAAGAAGGGGAGCATGTGTGCATCGAGGATGTCGACGGCGTCGAGGACCTTCAGGCCCGCACCGCCGTTCTCCTGGAACGAGTACTGCATGTCCGAGACGGTGACGGCGATGCCGAGCGACGCGAGCTGGTCCTGCGCGGAGCGGACCTGCGCGGCGAGGTCCGAGGGCGACAGGACGCCGTCGAGGAGCGGCTCGGAGCCGAACTGGACCGCGCGCGTGACGAACTTGGCCTTGGGGTTCGAGTGCAGCGTCGCGAAGAGCGAGTCGCGGCGCTGCTTCCACTGCGAGCCACCGTCGAAGCCAAACTGCGCACGGGAAGTGGGGGGTTAGCAGGACGATAGCGACGCGACGATCGGGCGGACGCGCGCGCGATCTTCGCGGGATAAATGGTGCTTACCCAGATGAGGGCTTGGACGCCAAGGCCTATACATAGGACAGGTTAGGAACGTTACGCGGTTCGGACGCGAATGTTAACCACACACCATTGTCGTAAGCAGCCTCCACCACGTCGTCGCTGGTTTCGTCCATCCCAGTTAGCGCTGCGCCCTCCTCGGCGCGGAAGACCAGAGACTCACTAGAAACCCTTGTTGTCGCAGGCACCGTAGAGACGGACGTAGCGACCGTTGAAGCGCTTGCGGATGTCCGCGAACTCCGAGTTCAGCTGGCTCTTGGACTGGCCTGAACACCGCATCGCGTTGGTTCAGGATACTGGATGCCATACAAACGGTGAGGAAGATATGTGCTACTCACAGGCGCTGACTTCGTAGCTGAAGCCGAGGAAGGCATACTCCGCCTTATCGTCACACCACCATCCATCAAGGCTAGAGGGAACGTTGGCGGGCGGGTTGAAGCCGAGAGCGGGGAAGCAGTTGCTGCTGCCGCCCTTCAATGGCGAGTTTACCGGCTTCGGGGAAGTGGACTTCGCGGGCGTCGCACTAGTGTGCGTGCTCGTGTGGGAAGCTGAAGGCCGAGCTGAAGTGGAGCTGATGGGTGCGTATGGTTCAGGTTTCCGGTCTGGGCATCCATCGCATCGGCAAGACAAACAGGGCAAACTCACGAGTTGTGCCGGGCGTTGCAGCGCCGTTTCCTCACATGGGTGGCGGGGGAGGCGATGGGGGCAGCAACAGGTACGGGGATCGGGACCGGGGCGGGGATGAGTGCGCGGGCGTGATGCTTGGGTTTGATGTGCGCCGCTTGCGCGACTGACGAGAGGCATGAAAGAGCGAGGAGCGTAAAGAGCGTGAGAGACACCATCTCGAAAGGCCCTGAACGTGGAGGGAGCGTGAGCGGTTCGGCGACCGGGGAAGAGAGTGGGCAAGGCCTTCGTCGGGGACGAATCTTTACCGCGACGCGCGACAATTACTTATTATATAAGTGCGCGCGAGGTCGGGGAGATTCAGAGACCGCTCGGAGCCATGGAGGTCTTGGCGTTGCGGCGACGACCACCCGCACAGGAACAATACCTGCCAAGTCCGCCATCAACTAGTATCAGCTGTCCAAGGCAGTAGAGATCCATTACAAAAATCGGCGCGAATTTGGGCGCGGCGGGCGGGAAACAGTAGCCACTGCTCTGCCATTGAAGCTCAACAATTGCATTTTTGATTGTGGCACTAGAATGAAGAGCAAGCACCAACCTCTTACTTACCTCTCTGTTTCCAGTTGTCACGATGTCGCACTCCAGAGACCATGATATGGTACTGGTTTCATTGCAAACAACACAGTCTACAGAGAGCGGTAAAGACGAATCCGGAGCGGAGTTCATCGCCGTCGTGGGGGGGTCGTCAAGTACAGACATCAAATCATGCAACCACGCTCGCCTCGAGCGCTTCCCATCTTCAACTCACGCCCAAACACGGTATCCAAACAAACCGGGCGGGTCACAGCACATGCAGCGTCGTTAGCACGACGTCCTGGGCGAGAACGGGAACTTCAAGACGCCTTTGCTGTTGTAGATCCCATATCCAGGCTCCTGGTTATCCGAGTAAATATGTGCGAACCAGCCTATGCCGCCCCCGACAACGGCCTTGAGGTCCGTGCAGTGCTGGTCCAGCAGCTCGTAGTAGCCCTGCTCGTTCGGGATATCCGCGACAGCATCGGGGCTGTTAGGCTGCACGCCCTCGGACGTCACTGATGGCCAGCCGTTCTGTGGCGTCGATGCGATTAGTTTCGAAAAACGGAACGGATGATGGTGGTCAAATGCAGTGCCCACCTCATCGAAGTACATCTTTTTGCCATTTCCGTGCTGGATAAACCAGTTCAGATCATTTTCGACCAAGGGCCATGCCTTGTCCGCTGAAGATCCGCAGGGAAGGGAGGAGAAAGAGAAGGTCAGCATGGACAAGTAATAGATGGCACCGAGGCACAAGCAGCAGAATGAAGGTGTACATACAGGTAGAAGCGGTCTGGTCGAAAAACGGCAGCATGTGGATGTTAATGGAGTCGATGGCGTCGAGCACGTCCTGGGCACCCCCACGCTCTTGGTATCCGTAAGCTAGCTCGGAGACGGTCACCGGAATGTGGAGGCTCGACAGATTCTGCTTCGCAAGCGTCACCTGCTGCGCAAGTTGGGCATGCGGAAGCACGTTGTCGAAGAGCGGCTCCGATCCGAACTGGACCACGCGTGTCACGAACTTCGCCTTCGGGTTTGCATGCAGCGCGCCAAAGAGGGTGTCACGTCGCGTCTCCCAAATGTCGGACCCGTCGAAGCCGAACTGCAGTCATGGAGGGGTAGGTTAGATGGCTCCGATATGTCGTGCCGCTGGAGGGAAGGAGCTCACCCAGACAAGCGCATGAACACCGAGTTCTGGGAATTGTGCGGTCAGTCGTGGTTCAACTAAATGGGGGCGCTGCGCTCACGGTTGTCCCATGCGGCTTCAACAATGTCGTCACTGACGGGGGGCGCTGTCAAACGTGTTCAGAGGCGAGGACATGGGGCCACTCACTAGAAACCGTCCCTATCGCAAGCGCCATACAAACGGACGTAGCGACTGTCGAAGTGGTTGCGAATGTCTGCGAACTCCTTCTGTAGATGTGCCTTGCTCTGACCTGGTTCGGAAGAATTAGGAACCAGCTTTCGGCTGGACCTCGCAAACACTCACAAGCAGTGACTTCGTAGCTGAAGCCCAGGAACGCGTACTCGGTAGCTGGGTCGCACCACCAGTTGGTGTTGTCCGAGGGCAATTCAAGAGGTGTGGCGAAGCCCAATGACGGGAAGCAGGATGGTGCATGCTTCGCGTCGGTCGTCGCGTTGCTATGCGCGATGGGCGTAGAGACCTTGAAGCTTTGGGGCTGTACACCCTTCTCCAAGGGTGCAGCGGAGGCGAGTACGGATAGTGCGAGAGCGACGAGTAGTGTCGGCAGCGCCATACTAAGCCGCAAGCCGAAAAATGAAGCCTAGAGAGTGAAGAGTGGCAGGTGGACAGCTTATGTAGCTCCCCAGGAAGACCTGAGACTTCAGGATGGGGTTTCGACAACCTCCTTCCACTACGCGAGTATTTATAGCACGAGAAGGACGCAGTTCCAGCGGTATGTAGGTCAAAGGTAGGGAGTTGCGTCTCAGGAGACAATGCGGGAATTCTGACCAAAAAAGGTGCTGTTCCACGCAGTCTCTCGTGAGATGGCCCGGGGCCAGAAGGAGGCTGACGGGAGCTTGAACCTTGAAGCAGGGAGCGCATTCTGATCGGAGAGCGCTACGCGGTCAGGATTCGAAAACCGGAGTTACTTGGTTGTCGAGAGCTCAAATGAATGCAATAGGATGATCAGGCGGAGAAGACACGAAGCGGGCAACTCACCGAACGACAACGGACGAGATACTCGGATGGTGATGGCGAGTATCCACGTGGAGCCGCCGCACCCTGCATTGAACCGGCGCCGGAGGCCAATCCGAGCAACCTCTCCGACTCTCCTGGAGGCACAGGACACGTGTCTTGGGCTGAGCGGGTTATGATGCATTTCTCGAGCACTGACATGTCAAAGAAGAAATCAATCACATTCGCTGGCCGTCCGTTTGACTGCTCTACATCCATATGGTCACCTCAGTCATTCAAGGGCATTCGATTCCCAGGGCTATAATGAGGAAGGTCTGCTGGTCATTGCAGATGTGAAGGGTCCACACCGACGGGAAGCATCGCATGGTCTTGTAGAGCGGCGCATGTCCACGACGTTGCCTTCAGCTAGGAATTGCGTCAACGCCATTTTCGATGGCTTGAATCAGACAGTGGCACTTACGTTGGCAGCTGCTTCGCCCGCGGGAATCAGGTTCATATGGTCCGGAATATCCCCATCGTTCTGTGCAACCGATCAGTTCATGGGAACGGAGACGCGCGGAGGTACGCATGGTCCAAACCAACTGACCAGGTCAGACTCGTGCAATTCGCGGAATGTTAGAAGAAGGTCCACGGGTATTCGTGTCGGGAAAACCAATGTATGTATTGTCGGGGTGAACGGCCTTGTCGGTGAGGCCTTCCTTGCGAGAGCCTGTTACAAAGGGATCAACGTCAAATCGATGGATGAGCTAGCAGGCTGCCTCACATCTGCCACCGCAAGCGCAAGACGAATTTCCAGCCGTCGGCTGCGAGCTTCGTCTCCGATAACAACGAAGAGCTCCCATATACAGTCGACCAGGTACACCTGTCGATTGAACTCCGGATGAGCAGGGAAGCTGGACACGGGTTGCATCTAGAACAAAGAGCACATGTCAACGATGCCATAGATGCTATCGAGAAATCAAGGAACGAGCAAGAAGCTCACCACATCCCCTTGGGAGACATCCACCACCCAAATACGTGGGTCTAAGAATAGTGTATTTGACCGCCACTTCCAATAGTCTGCGTTGGCGTAGTCTCCATCGCCCAGCATCATCCAGAACATCTCTTCCTCCTGGCTCTCATCCTCAGTGAGTTCGATGATATTCTCTTCGGCCGGTGCGAGCTGTTTGGCGTATGCGAGCGCGGCACTCTGTTCGGCCGCAGAGGAACCACGTCCATGCCAAACGTAGAATGTCTCCAGAATGGATGTGCAGTAGCTGTATCCAGAACACAGGTTCTGGACACCCTAGAAACGAGAACAATTCAGTTACGTCCTGCACGTCACTATGAAACGGACTCACAAGGTCGAGCTCGTCGATGTAGATCAAGCCCCCGAGCGAACGTACCACGTGCATCGCAGTGTTCTCGGGGCTCCAGTGAGCGCGGGTACCCTGTCTTGTCGCGAGTGTACCCCCGAGTACGGATACGAGCTCGGGCGGCTCCCGAGCTTGTTCAACTGTCACCTAGAACGTCGCCACCACCGTCATCATCAGTACGCCGCAAGGGTCCGCATCCGCATAAACAACGTAAACACTTACCGGCGTCGTTCCATACCTCCGTGCGAGCTCCTGAACCTTCTGCGCTGCACGCTCATCCGGCTGCGCTCGCCGGCCGCGCCACGCCCAAACCTTCGTCGCAACTAGTCCACTGGACTTGACTTTGGCCCGATGAATGACGGCGAGGAGCTCTGAGTCATAGAAGATGTGCAGGTCTTTGTTGATAGCAACCGCTGAGTTCCCCGCAATCGTCATGACCTCGACGGTGATCGTCTGTACGTCAGGATCCGGCGCATACGCCGAGCGGGGTGCTTGGAACAAGACGTCGGTGTCAACATGCGGCAGTGGCTGATCATCGTAGGCTGATGGCAGTTGGCGTTAGTAGCAGTCCAGCCCGACAACAAATGGGCACTAACCTAATTCTATAACCTCATTGAGAAGCTCGGATTGGACTTCCACCGGTTTAACGTCGACAGCCGGCTCCGCAGGAGGAACCTCGACTGCGATCTTATCCTTCGGCTCCACAGTGGCGACCTTGGTCTCGACGACCGGTGGTTCCCACTCCTCTTCTTCCTCTACGAACGCCTCCGGAGGGGGCGCCGCTTCACTCTTCAGCGTTCCCGCTGGCGACGCGACCGGGGTGCGCTCCTCCGCAAGCGGCGGCATAATGAACGCCGAGTACTTCTCGTAACTCGACTTGCGCTTCTCTAACGGTGGCGCTACAATCGTCTGCGTCATGCTCGCATTTCCGTTCGCCCCGTTTGCGCCATTAGTTCCGTGCGCTGCATCCATAGGGAGGCCGATGGCGTTACGAGAGCCCCAATTAGCAACCATGTTCGTGACGCTGGGCGGGGCATAGTCCTCTTCATCTTCATCTTTGGCAACATGCGACGCATCAAGAGAGGATGGGGATGAGACACCCTGCCTCTCCGAAACGGGAGAAGGCTGAGGAGACACAGAAGGCTCCCGCTGCAACGCCTCCGTGAAGGCCTGCGCGACATCCATGACCGTCGCGCGGTTCCCAGTGCTTGGGATGCGCGAATGACGCGCGGGGCTCGAGGGTGCCTTCTGTGCCGTGCTCTGGGGAGGGGTGATCGCCGGACTATGGCCACCTGAAGGCGGCGCGAGCGGGCTGGAAGGCACCGGGCTAGTCTTACCCGGGGTGACAGCCAGGGGGCGCGTGTCGACATCGAGGGTAGGTTTCGGAGCGACAACGGGTTTTGGCACAGGAGAGGGCGAGTGCTGAGAGATGGGAGAAGCTGTACGAACCGGCGCGTATGTTTGGGGTGGGGTGAGCGACGGCGTGACTCGCTCGTGTTCAGACACGTGCAGGGTGGGCCTCTCGTTCCTCGTCGGTGATGCCTCGCGTATGGCAGCCAGCTTTGACGCGCCCCCAGAGGCGACCGCGCTCTTCCCCTTGCGCGGCTTCTTTGCACGGTCCTTCGTAGGCTACACGCAAAAACACGAAGAATGACGTTACGTCAGCCCCAGTCGCGTCGCGTACAGAGAGCAGAAAATCGGATGCAAACACGAATGATAGTATGTATTCTGGAGACCGAGCGCAACAGATCAGAAACAACAGTGTTACCAAAAGGAACGCACATGACTGAGAGGCCGACCCGAAGGCGCACCCGCAGGTACGCCCGCCTGGCCCCGTTCCTGCACCAACCCGCCACTGATCGTTCGCGTACGGACGCGGATCCCAAGCTCGTCAATCTCCGGCTCCGATGGAGGCGAGGCAGCGGGGAGCCCGTCACCGGTCTTGGTGGGCTGAACGAAGGTGATCATCGTCTTCGCTGAGCCAAGCTTCGGGCCGTTGTATCCGCTCTCGCTGACTGAAGAGAAACCCCCCACAGAGCTGCCTGTTAACATCGTTGGAATCGAGGGCAACGAAGACTTGTTTCGCAGGACTGGGCGCGAGCTTTCGTTCTTGAGAGGGATGCTATAGGACGATGTCGTGGGCGACGTCGAGCCGCTCAAAGCTGGGTCCGCTGTGAAGGACTTGCGCATGGTGATGGGTTTAGGGGAGATGACTGGAGGAGGGGTAGCTGAACCACCAGTGTGCTGCCAACGGTCGAGTACGGAGCTCTGCCGCCTTCCAGGAGAAGTGAACGTGCGCTCTGGGGTCGGAGAGCTATCAGGCGAGGTGACCTCTCTCCCAACCATGTTCTTCACAAATCCACGACCCTTCAGCCGGCTAAGACTGGGTGTAGGCTGTTTCTCGGACAGTGGCTTGAGGAATGCTGGCGAGGGATTCTGTGAAGGTGGCATTTGAGGACTCCCGAACGACTGGCGAGGGGCGGGTTGGATGGGACGTGCGAGACCCGGCAATGGGGTGGCGCCCTTGGACGAATGTGGGGGTGGGGTCGATGGCGGATTCATGCCAGCTGACGACGACGGACGAGGTGCAGGGGATTTGGACCCGGTGGAAGTCCTAGGGGTGATTGGGCGAATGATGGTTGGATTAGGAGAACGAGAGAGTGGTCGTGAAATTGGCTCGGGTTTGGGCTTGGTCGTGAACGCCTCGGCTGGAGGAACCCTCGCAGGCGGAATGCCCATTGGAGTGCTCATCGTGCGTTGTCGGATGGCTGTGGTTTGCGAAGACCCGGTGTAGCTGGGGACGATCTCGCGGTCACGTTCCTGAGCTCTCTCTACGATAGAACGCACAGACGGTGCAGTGGGAGTCGTCGGAGTGCTGATGCGACGGTCACGCTGCGCGAACGATGGGGACTCGACTTCCTTTTTTTTCTCGCGAATAGTGCGAGATACGACGGAGGCTTTCCCACTCCCCGTCATACCGGGCATCGCGACGCCTCCGCGACCAAATACTGGATGAGGAGCTGAGATGGAGCTGAGCGAGCGTTGCTCGAACTGCGTGGGGTCATGTGCATCTTGCTGAGGAGCATGTTTCGTGAGCCTAGGGCCAGTCGCCCGACCACCGATGAATGCAGCAAGCGATATGGGAGAAGCAGGGCGCCTGCTTGGGGCGGGTGCAGGAGGGGAAGCAGGTGAGAGTGAAGGAGGGGAAGCAGGTGAGAGTGAGGGAGGGGCAGGCGAACGACTTGGAGGTCTTGAACCAGCATCCCCGCCCATGAGCTTGCGCAGGGCATCATCCTGGTTCCTTTGTTTCTGCAGTTCTGTCAATGGTTCGTCCGAAACCACGACTTGATCTTCAGCCTTTACAACAGCGGCGACTGCGCTGCTCGCTTCGTTTCCACAAAACTCAGACGCGGGGAAATAAGTGGACTGACGGACTACTCACAGAATTCGACGCTATTAGATCGACTGCCCATGTTGGTGCTCCTCCGCATCCGTGCCTTCCTCGAGGCTGCGATCTCCGCTTCGAGCCTCCGTGTCTCTGCCTCTTCATCGTCATCCACCTGCTTCTGCAATGCCTTGATCTTACTTGTCCATTCAGCCAAGGATGCGTCGGGTTTCGCGGGTATACCGAGCGTGCTACGGCGGTCCATGATGTGCGGATAAACGTGAGTTGCGGGAAAGGGATGAGGAGCAAGGCGGTGTCAGTCTTGAATGTTGCGAGGACGGATGGTTATATGCGGCGTAAATGAGGGTTATAGATACATCAAGGATAAGCCTGCTGTGAGGTCGAGGCCAGGACGTGACGATCTGGTGTTGGAGGGGGGTCGAAGGGCTGGACTGGATCCCAGGAAATATGAAGGTGGCCGTCAACCGAAGACCAAACACGCGTAGAAGAGGCGCCCATGGAGAGTGCGATGCAAGCATGCTTCTTCCGCGTCCTGCTTCCACACCAGACTCGGACATGGTGAAATCCTTCCATCGACAAGTACTTTCTTACTACCACCTCCTGTGAACTGTTTTGCCGCCATGGATCCTGCATATCTGACCAAGAGTAAGTGGCGGCCATCGTTCCTGTTCATTAGTGCTGAGCGTTGTCGGCAGAGATCGTCGACCTGAGCGACCAAGAGCTCATTGACCTCGGGTTCCTGGGCGAAAGTGAGCCACTTTGTCATTACACACGTCCATCTCTCACTCACCGTTGACCGTCCGCCTTGTAGACGTTGCTCCGGGTATCAAAACTATGGTCGAAAAAGTGAGAGCTAACCCCGTGCACCTTGGCAGTAAGTCCCTCCATCTTTCTTGCGTGTTTCAGTTCCCACGTACTCACATCTTTTTGCGTTTTCAGCCGTGACCTGCTTCATGGTCAGGCGCTGTGGGCTCTCCTACCTCTCCCACCTCTCCCACCATCACCGAGGCGGAGACCCTTTACTCGCAGCTCAGCAACGACTCAGACGCGGTCACCATCGTCGCTCCCGACCTCATCTCTAAGTTCGAGATGAACTTCTGGTATCACGGCATCTCCGACAACCCTCCTAAACTCATGTGGCGTTCCGATCTCGAGACCAACCCCTTCCCCATCCCCGCGCCTGGAACCCGCTTTTTCAAAGTCCCCACCAAGACTGCCCACGGTGTCTTCTGTACGCCGCTCAACGCCGTGTGGGATACTGTCGCTCCTCAGATCCTGGCATCGATGAAGGCCCACGGCCTCAAGTACTCCGCGCTTTAGACTGTTCGCTTCTCGACCGCCGAGGACGGCAAGGAGGAGGAAACTTTTGGCCTAGTCGTTGTGTGGATCGCCGTTCGTCCCAACACCACCGACGCTGGGGCTGTTCGCGATGCCACGCCCGACAGCTTTGGACGCCCAGATCACCGATGTCGTGATCGAGTGGTACGAAGGGTTGGTCGAAAGGCTATAAGCGTCGAGGACAACAGCAGTCCCAGGTTCGGCCTCAATCACCCGACGAAAACACAATAAGGCAATAAGTAAGTACTAATGAAGCCATGGATTAAGCAAATTGACTTGGTCAGTAGTAAGTACAGCATCCGTCAATATAGACGTCCTTGTGTAAGATCAAGCAGAAGTCCTCCTAGTTATCGGAGTCCGTGTCCATTATATCAGAGCCCGAGAGAGAAGGACGAACAATGAACCCGCAAGCACGGCAACGTAGACCCGTGGCGCGACCTCAACGGCGCCGTTGCCAGAACCCGACTCGGAGGTGCTGTTCCCCTTGCCGCTGGTGGCCGTCGAACCGCTGGTGGCCGCTGTGCCAGAAGCGGTAGCACTCACGAGGACGGTGCTGCCCCCAGAGACAGTGGGGACGAACGTGTCGTCTGCGGTGGTGAACGCCTTCACGTAGGAGATCTCGAAGTACGCGCTAGAGTAGTTGCCCTTGTTGATTACGTTGTCAAGATACTGCAAGTTCATCAGTGTGAGCACTGTTCTGGGAAATACTGTGGTGAAAACGTACGCAGGAGGAGGCGTTGACCTGGCCCTGGACACCGCAAGTCTGCTCATAGATGGAGGCCGCGCCGGCCCTGTGAACTGGGTCAATTTTTATCTCCACGTGCGAAGCTCGAAGGATCCGACAACTCACCAGTCACCGCAGAGAGTGATATCGAGCACAAGCTGCTGAGGCGTGAAGAAGTTTGCGATGTCGCACGACGAGTCAGAAGGGTATGCAGCAGAGGGAGTGCCCCAAGAAGATGGATCGATCGTGCTTGTCGCGCTCGTCACGGAATCCGGGATGTCGTTACGCTGCAGTTTCACCAGACTGGTCAATATAAGCCTCGGCCGTGCCAAGCACCGCGACTTACGCCCCAGAACCAGATGCTGTGAAAATTGCGTCAGCGCAAAACGACCGTAAACAATAAACGAACACTCACTTAATGCCAGACGTGTCGAACTGCGTAGCCCAGACACCTCCCCCAGCAGAGGCGAATCCTTGTCCAAAGCTGTTTGCCTGCTTCTCCAGGACCGTGCAGCCAGAGCCTTGCGAACAATCTGTGCCGGAGACCGTGCAGCCAGTCGATGTATGTATGGCCATTTGGTTGGAGGTCATGAGGTTGACGGCCTCCAGCACGTCGATTTCGCCACCAGCTGGCCAGTTAGGGCCCTTGGTCCAGAAACTGGGCCAGACCTGTAGTTGTACGGGTAACGCTGAGCAGCGTGTCGACAGACGCGACAATGCACTCACCGAGCAGCCATAGGGAACGTGAACAGCATCGAACAAGAGAATGGTGCCGATCGGGAAGTAGTCCAGTGTCTCGATCCGGACCTGGAGGTGTGATAGCGTTAAGCTTTTTCCCAAGAGAAGCTAAAGTCAAAAGGCGCACCGAGTTACGTTTGTAGTTCCATTGCACGACGCTCGTGTCGTCGACCTTGATAATAGCGTGGCCCGCATCGTTCACGTATGCCAGCTGCGATGCAGTTGCGTTCGCCTGGTTGACATACGTGACGTCGCCTGCAACACCAATTCGCACCGCCTTCCAGCAGAGATGACATGGGTTGCAAAAAAAACGCACCATTGGTCAAGTTATCGTAGTTTCCGTAAAACTCCCAGCCCGAGAAGAAGCTTGAGCCTTGGTATTCCTTGATGAGGTTGTACGCCGCGAAAGCGGGGGTAGTGGCTGCGAAAAGAGCGGATGCCAGCGGGATGGCTGAGCGCATGTTTGCCAAATAGTATGCAGGTGTGGAGAGCAAGAAAGGGGGGCCAAAACGAGACGAGGATGGGGAACGGGGATGGGGGAATATAGTTGGAACTTGCCGACGTCGGAGAGGACTTTTGGGTCCTCAGGAACGCCCATGTGTCGAGCCGCAGTCCGATCACACCTTGTCGATGCAGATCGTTGTACATGTGGATTCGCCGGCGTGCGACCGGAGAAGGGTGGGGACAACGCTCTTGCCAGTCGGGGTGACAACCACAGTTTGTCGCACCCCTCTGACATCGAACCCCGAAAACCGACAACCGTTCGTCGATGTTAAGTAATCTCTCTACATACTGCGTTTTCAACCGGAGGGACCATGACCCCGCCACGGAGTCCTTGTTTCCGAGTCTAGGCACCCCCGCTGTCAGCGTTAAATATATACACACATCCGACCTAGTGCTAGTCTCATCCTGGCATCCAAAATGCATAAAATGCTGGCGGCCCGTTCTCCAAATCCCAAACTCAGGAAAAACCCAGCAGATTCATTTGCTTGGTGAAAGGGCGCCGGGTCAGAGATGCGTGGGCATTGGGCAGGGTCACGGCTCCATTGAATGTTACTTACCTGTAATTATCCTCGTAGTAGTCGGGCGAAAAAGCCTCAAACTCGTCTTCGGGATCCGGGTCGAAATCCAGCGGAGCCCCCATGTTCGCCAGAACGACCGGTAGCGCGGAGATACGTACGCCCCTACTTTCACCGCGAAGCCAGTGACTCCCGACCGAGAGTGTCCGGAGATCCTGGAGCTTGGATGGTGTGCTGATATCGAGTGCTGGGTCTCGGCTGTCGAGCAGACGAAGATTGAGGATGAACCGGGACATCAGAATCGAGTCAATGCTAGAGACGGTCCCAGACATGTTGTTCAACGTGCGAGTCAACGGTTGTGACGGGAGGTGGTGGATGGCTATTGAATACATACGTGACCGAGAACTTCGCGAGTGAAATCCCACGCTAGGTGTGCAGTAAATCAGCTCGGGTTCGTCGCGTGAGTCGGGTGCATCGAACAGACATACCGCCACGACGAAGTAGAATTGCATGGTATTTAGAAACAGCTCCGTCCTATGCAACAGCCGTGCCAGCTTAGCTTCCCATTCAGATGTCTCGGCCAGGCAGGGTCACACTTACAAGCAGTAGACGGCACCTTGAAGGGGAAGCCCACCGCGGTCAACACTCGAAGGTCAAGCGAAGAGGATGAAAACTCGGATGCAACATACCACTTTGCAGCATCGATAATGCCAATGACGGCTTGGCCCTCGTCGTCCGCCATACAGAGATGATATCTTTTGTCCGGTACCAAGTGATGCCGACGTCAATCGCGCTGCTTGCGAGGCTAGAAGCCTGCACCGCGACCGCGCCTGGTGTACGAAGACAGGATATTCAGTTGTGGCCCGTGAGTCCTCGGAAATGCAGCGCATACCCCTGTGGATTGTGGACTCAGATGGCGAGATACATGTCTATAAGATGACTGCATACATACCGGTTCCATGACGCATAATCTAGATGATCTGCTGCTTCGTTGCAGCCGCGGACGACTGGTATGCCGGTTCCCTTGAAGGTATGGAACCTTTCTACCAACAAACCAGCCTGCCAGGGTTGTGAGTGAGAGAGGGAGAGGGAGGGCATCCGGAGGCTTACGAGATTGTACGGTGCGGTGGCGCAGGCCAACACGAGGATCAATAACGTCCAGAACCATCTCTGGCCGTTGATGGCGTGGATCCTCAGAGAGCTAAAAACTAAATACCAAATAAAATTCACGTGTAACACGACGAGGGAATGACGCAAACCTCCGCCAACAATCGGCATGAGAATGCTGACCACGAAGTTCAAGATTCCGGCCATCTGGCACCTGTTGTATTCAAGAATTTAACGCGCATAAAAGCCGAACCTGTCGGAGCCCTACGAACATCTACGAAAAGTTAGCGCTGCACAATAGAGAGATAATTCCAAATGCCCACCTTGTCGGTGTCATAAGGTGCTACTAGACTCCAAAGGACTAATGAAAGTGAAAATAGCACCAGTAGATAGCGGTTGAGAAGGAACAGTATGTTGGGGAGGTTGAGTTTGCGGCCCCAAATAACCCGGAGTTCAGCATCGAAGCTCAGCAGGTGTTCATACACCGTCAGGGCTTCGTAACAGCGGAATGAGAAGGTTGACCGCCACGGAATATCTTCTCAATAGACATACCAATACAGGCTACATCCATGTAATACCAAGCGGGAACACTGGTCAAAATAAAAATAATGAGCGCAAGGTTCCACGACAAAGGGGATGCTACTCACAGTAGAATATCTAGCCGCCGCTCGATATCATCTGGGGTGAGAGCTGTTGAGTTTGACATGAGACCAAAGACTGGACTTGGACTCTCTGTGGGACGAGCACGAAGACAGATACTGCTCAACCAAACACTTAAGTATGCCGTCCCTTAAGGAGGCTATGAACTTGACGCAGCGACATTTACGGCACAAGTTTTAATCGGGCAACAGCTCGCGTCTGAGTAATATGTTCCGTCACAGTCGGACAATCGTCCCCGTCCCTGGGGGATGATTACGCCTTAGCATCTCTAAGGCTCTAGGATAAAACCTATTCAGTTCCTGATACCAAATCTGCTGAACGCATAGTCGAGGTACATTAGTTTCCGACACATCGTGGAAAAGTAAGGCTCACCGTGGAGGCTACGGAAAACCTATCGTCGTTACCAAGTCATTGACATCCGAGAACCGCAGCAGAGCAATGCCACGAAGAAAATAGAAGGCCTGGTCTGTCCTCGTGGTGAGAGGACGTGATAGAACGGCATTCTGCTGCGTCTGCCAAGCTGATCAGCGCTCTAGTGGGAAACCCATGAGATAAGAGAAGGAACAGTAAGTACAGTAAGTATACTGTGGAAGTTCCATCGATCTCCTTGCTGTGCTTTCAGCGCCGAGTTGATTGATGCAAGAGAACAAGCCTGAGAGAAAGGATAGTGGGACAAGCGAAAAATTTGTCCAGTACAGCCTCCAAGCCAACGGAACGGGGTGGTAATATCGATACAAAGATTTGCACGTACAGATGGTTCAACATAGGAGAAATAGCACACACGTGTTCATCGGATCAAGCTTCGCCATCTCTCGTCTTCCTCAACTCCTCAAGTAGCTGCTTCACACCGTCAATGTCGCCAACCGCCGCCCGACCATTGTTCCAATCGACCACGATTGGCCACTTGAGTGCATTAGGGTTCTTGGAAGCCAGAGCGACAACGGCATCCGGATCCTGAGGACGGCTATCTACGGTAGGATGCGAAGACAGAAGCGCCTCAGCGGTGAGCTGGTCTGCGATGCCCGCTGTGCTAGCAGGGGACCCAGACGGGAGATAAGAGAGGATGGTCCGTAGCTGGTCGCCAGTTGGGGGCTGGTTTTCGATGACCTCCAAGTTGAAGTCCAGGGGAGGAGCAGACGGTTTTGTCGAAGGATAAGGAGAAGAGACAGCAGAGCGAAGAAGATTCAGAGCATTCTTGGATGCAGGAGAGGATGGGTTATGGCTGCGGTATATTCAGCAGCGAGGAAGAGAAAAAGATAAAGGGGAGACATACAAGATAGAGATTTCGGGCTAAGATAGACTCCTCAGCCCTCACATGCATTGCCCATGATTCCGGTGTCACTTACGATTGTCCGCGTGAAGGCCTTGAACATAGCGTTGTCTGGGTGAGATGAGGACGCGAAGGTGGATGGCAGGAGTTGAGAAGCGACGCCGCGGCCACCACTTGCGTCATGGCCTACGTTGGAAGCGCGCATTTGTGTGCGTGTGCGCTCGGCGCGGCTGCCAGGACTCTGCTCCGTGTCTTTCATCTTGTTCAAAGTCCTGGTCTTCTCATTCATTGGGCTTTTTACGGGCTGCAATGAGGCAAAAGCGTTCAGAGGCATATATGACACGTGAAGATTAAGCTTCGAAGTCGCGACACCCTCTGCCTCAGCAACCCACCCAGAGCTCTCCTCCTGAACAGACCACCAAATGCGCCGTCAGCTTCTTCAAGCTTACTCGTCTCTCCCACGTCGCCCCCTTCGTACGCGGGTCGGAAACATTTGTCACTACTCCACGAATGGGCCGTCAACATCTTCGTCTGTTTTGCTTCCTTATTTCGTAGGGGGCGTCGGAGGCATCATCGCGGTTGGTGTCGGTGGTATGTTTTTCATTGACTTATCTTTGTCACAAACTCTCATTGACACCCTGCTGCAACACAGTATATGGTTACTATCACTTATCCGGGGCGAAGAAGATCGTTGAAAAGGTCAATGCCACCAAGGAACGATACGACAACGTTAAGGTAGTCGCGGCGGAAAAAGGTCAACGCGCGCGAGAGAAGCTCGAAACGATGAAGAATACTGCGAAGGTGAAGGCTGCAGGTCTACGTGACCTGTGGGCTCCTCGTGGCTCGCGTAGTAAAGGAGACGGGGTGCGCATTCCATGAAATCCCCCATACTATTGGAGCTGAAGTCGCTATAGGAGTCGTGAACCCGTTGCTTGATTTGTGTTCTCTTTGGTACGATGCTTGACATGCTCGTATGTGTCTGTTCTCTGCTCGCTTGGAATTTTGTTTTCGTCAAATGAAACTTCCTGAATTACCAGACTTTGGTTTCAGTATGTGTAGGACCTTTCCGCGAAATCCTTTCTTGACACTGAATGCTCCTCCCATGCTGTTCTATCATTCCTGCTTCCATGGTTTTGGTGTCACTGAAAATACTCTTCTTCTTTGAGCTACAGTCTGCAGCTCGATGCTGTGGTGTTTTCAATTGGCATATATTTTGCGGCCGTCTCCAATACGTCCAGTCTTCGGACTAGTCGGCATACGACGGTCTGGACTGGGACTCGGAGGGCTCCCGGCTCCCGGTCAACGAGGGCTAAGAAAGAAGCCTCCGCGAACGGCAGAATGTGCGACCCGTCTGACGCCGTGCCCCACTGAAGCTTGATGCCTCCTTGAACATCAACAACTATCTTGTTGCCCCTCGACTCGTGCACTTGCGAACACCCCTGCCAACACGTAATGACTGCTGATGGTAGGCTATCCAAAATATGGCCTTGATTCGCAGGAGGTCAATATGCAACAGCGTACCAGTGGCTGTCAGAGTGTGGTGGATGCCGACTTTGGAAGTGGCCAGACGTATAAGGTCCACCAGATCTCAAGGTCCTATCTGGTAAGTATACTCGTTGTATGCGCCCTCCCTTTTCAACTGAGCATCTTGGCCAGAATCTGGGGCAAGGGAGGGGGCGGCGTTACACGCATCTTGCCTACGAAACGCACACGCAATCAAGACGTGCGCAGCTACCTGAGGACGCCCCAACGCCCCCTCGCATGTAGCTTCTTACGAGTGTCTAGCGGGCACCTTGGCCTCTAACGCCCCGCTGTTCCCTTGTGGAGGCGTGGCCAGAGCCCCGTTCGACAAAACCATGTCGCGCCTCCTGAATGGCGTTGGTGCTTAGCAACGTCAGTTCGGACGAGCGCACGAAATGCGGTATAAAACATCGGAAAGCACACCTTCCCCAAGACTAGAAACAGCTCAGCACACACTCTCCCGCATATTTGCCCCCATTCTCCAATAACCACCGCATCGTCGTTTCAATGACCCGTGAGCTCGTCGCGATGTATGAATGCGTGCCTCCGCATTCACATTCAATACCCCCACCCCCATGCATCAGGTTACATCGTCGAATTGAACAACTGTCGGTGTTTTTTTCTCCCAGGATGCGAGCAGTGAACTAACTAACTGATATCTAGATCTGCAGAAGCAGAACCAAACCCACGCCCTCCATTGGGGCGAAGAGCATGTCGGCCAACAGGGAAGAAAGAATGGAAGATGATTTGCAGCAGTGAGTTATCTTCCCTGGCCGCCCACCAATACACGAGAGATGATTCATCATCTGGGATTGTAGTCAACGGCGAGAAAAAAGGGACCGGAATGGCCGCTCAGAAGAATGCGGCCAAGGAACTTGCTGCGAAGGAGGCCTTGGCGAACCTGGGCCTCACCGTCGGGTAGCACGTCCACTTCGACGATCGTGATGAGGACGATGGCAATAATCGGCTTGCCTGATTTCCACTGAACGTATATGCAGCATCTTGAGAGACCAGCCTGAGTTCTGTAATGCCACACTTTTGTTGATACGTTCTTGGGAGAGACTCAGCAACCTCAGCATTGGCGCCTGCCTAAGCGGCTATTCAGCTCTGCTTACGTAAACAGCGAATGGTATCACAGCTGCCGGAAGTTACCTCTGGAACGATAAACGAGTACTACCGCCGCAACGTTCTCAGACGGCTAAAATGTCACGGAGGCCAGGTACCTTTGTTAGTAGCGGGCGACTAGCCACTAAGCCAGCATACAACGGTCTGGACTCGGGCCCGGCTCCTGGCTAACAAGGGCTGACAACAAGCCTCCCGGGCTGCGAATGTGCGGTCCGTCTGACGCCGCGCCCTCACCGGGCTCGATGCTACTTGAACGTTTGAACATCAGCTATCTTGTTGCTCCTTGACCCGAACGCCTCTGCCAATGATCTCTGATGGCTGACTCCTAAATAACGCCTTCATTCGTAGGAGGTCAACATCCAACAGCATCCTGGCTGTCGGAGTATGCCGGTGGCCCAGGCCAGACGTGTAAGTAAGGTCCATTGAATCTCAAGGCCCCATCTGGGTAAGCATACCCGTTGTATATACCCTCACTTTTTATCTGAGCATCTTGGCCAGGATCTGGGGCGAGGGAGGGGCTCCTTGCCTACTAAGCGCACACGCAATCAAGATGTGCGCAGCTACCTGGTCTTGAGGACGCCGACGCCACAACGCCCCCCTCGCAAGTAGCTTCTTGCGAGCGTCTCACGAGGGCGGGGCGAATGGGGCGTGCCTCGACATCAACTTGGCAATCTGGTTGGGTAAGTAAGTCCTCGCCCCCCTCTCGATGTCTTGGATGTCGTCGATAGAACTGTTTGCTCCCAACTTCAGACCTTATTTTGAGGCTAGAGCGTTGACTGGACCACTCTGAAGGCGCATACACTGGCGGAAACTTTCGTTTGCCACACATGCCAAGCAAACTGTTACGCCCCGTACTCAAGCGCGCTCGCCCCACACTCAAGCGTGCTCGCCCCGTACTCAGGCGCACTCACCAATGTCATACTTCTCCAGGAATGCTGGTGCCCCTTCAGATAACTTGCAACGGCGCATATAAACTGGTGGGGCGCATCTCCTTCTCGTTTTCCGTTCGCTGCCACGCTCTTCGCAACGTCCTTACCACTTCTTCACCATGAATCCTCGCCCTTTCGACTATGCGAGCGAAGGACAATATGCCACTTACCAGACAGATCTCACCAACGTAGTTTTGCCGTATCCCTCATCCCGCGAGCATCAGGCCACCGTCTGGCCGCCGTACCCGTCGACTGTGCCCTACGCCTCTTTCCCTCCCTCCCTACCGGCCGCCTCGTCTTCAAGAGGCCAGGCTTCTTCCACGAGCTCTCTCGCAGCAACATTCGGAGGATGTCCGTATCCATACCATGCTACCGACTTCGCGAACAATGATATTTTTGCGTCCACTATACTTCGTCAGCCTCGCCAGACCCCGCACATTGTCGAAGTGCCCGTTGCGACCATTGCTTCGGAACTGACTTTGGCAACCCCACCCACGGACGCTCCTTCGTATCCTACTTCTTCTCTCCCACAACGGAACGAGGCTCCCGCTTCTCGTCCTGCGAAGCGGCATCGCGAGGAGACCGAGGAGAGCGTGAAGGGCCCCAAGGCTCTCAACGGGAAGAAGCGTCGGGCGGCCAGTGCCAAGTCGAGGTCTCACAGCCCTCTCATGGACATTGGTACGTTCTTCTGCAGTTTTCTTTGTGACATAAATCTAACGCGTCTGTGTCGCAACAGAGCCCCAGTCCTCTCAACATGCAGCACCGCCGAGGGTCGGTCGCGCAGCTCAAAAGCGCCAACATCGTCAACCGAAGAACGCAAGATCGCCCTCTCCAGGCATTGAGAACATCCCCATCCTTAACGATAGACAAGAATCCTATGAATATAGGCCAGGAGGTCATGCGGGGACCCGCTGGAGAAGTCGCGCTATGTCTCTGGCTGGCCCGTCCGGGACCCTCGATGCGGCCCCATTTGCGGACGTCCCAAGCTGCGACCAGCCTGTCGGTGCCGGTGTCGCAGCAGGAGAACACACATGGTGTACCCCAGCATTTTACGATGAGCTGTGCAAAATCGCGAGCGCCCTTGTAGCGCAGAGCCAGCCAGCGCCATCGACGTCCAGCGCGTCAGAAGGGGTCGCGCAAGATGGACCTTGCATCGACGAGGCTCCTCCTGAGGCTATCTCTCCAGAGGCACCCCTCCGTCGAGCTTCCTCTAAGAGAACTCGAGCTGGCTCTCGTAAAGCACGTAACAGGGGCCATCTCGCCGAGGGCAGCTCTGGGGAAAAGTTTCTCTGTCCATTGGCGGACTCAAATGGAGTCTGTCATAGTAAGGTGGGGCTCGATGGCGGAAGCAGCGAGGCTCCACGCAGGATAAAGGCCTCCGCTTACTGGAATGGAGCCACCCAAAAACCTCGGCCGCCCAAACTATCCGCGTTCGGTCGCCCAGCGGACCTCGAACGCCATATCCTCTCCGTACACCTCAATGTTCATGTCCGCTGTAGGCGGTGCGATGATGCCGGTAAACTCACGCAGTTCGCTCGCTACGACGGCTTCCTGCGCCACCTACGGGGCACCTGTTTTGGCGAGGAGGACTTGGACATCGGCCGCGAGGCCTCTCGCCAGTTTGCGTTCATCTCGATGCCATGCTATCGAGACCCTGATGGCCTCTTTGTCAAGGCGCTTTCTGCGCTGCGAAAAACACGGACGGCGCTGTCGCTCGAGAGCTCACTGCGCGAGAAATACACCAAGGATGTCAGACGGTGTGACTGCTGCAGAAACCTGGATGACGAAGAGATGGACGCGATAAAGCCTCTATGTTCAGCCATGGGAGGCTCGTATGTGCAACCCAAACCCAATTGTCCCTTTGCAGTCTCAGGTGAAGATAGGCTTCCGCCGGAGGTGGAGGAGGGGGTGGACGAAGATCCTATGGCGCAGCCAGAGGAGGCAACTAATCTTGACGTGGAATCAGTCTCTTCCTCTGTCAGCTGCCAACCAGAAATGCTCTCAACAGCCCAGGAACCTCCTGCCCCAGGATTTCCCAATTTTACCGGCTTGGATGAGCGAGAGAGCCAAGAGAATCCGGTTCACGTTGTCGTAGTGCCGGCAGATAACAACAGCACTGTTCATGTGGCTTGCTCGGAAAATGCCTCCCACGAACCCGCTGCACTAACTCTGGACCAACTGCCAGAGTTATTCCAGCCTTGGGAAATCGACTTTGAATTGGAAGCGGATCCAGAAGCCCTAGTGTCGGATACGGCTTGGACCCAGTGGATGAGTTCAAATTCAAGTTGAAAATGCCGATGGCGTCAATGTGATCCATATTTGGGAGCGCCATTTGTATTCGTACCACCAATTTCAACGGTTCTCGATGGTCAATTTTGACTGAGCTTCGGGGTCGCGAGGAGACGGGAGTCGAATACCGGAGCCAGGGAGTGGACGGGTCCACGACAGACAGGTGTGATGTATTGATAAGCATTTCATTACGGATGTTCTGTCATAAAGCGTCCGGATGGTTCGTATGGTATACATGACACAATATGATCCAAACAGGTGGTTGCCTTTGGCACGAAATAGTCTTAGTCAAGTGCATAGTAAGTAGTGATAAAACGCAGCGTACGATGGGTCATGACAGCTTGAGTACCTCCTCAGTTGTCAGTGCTGTTCGTGTACTTGGTGGTCGCGATGCCGAGCTGGCCCACCATCCCATTGTACGCGGTGTAGAAACGCTCCAG